>APFE030316468.1:0-23170 GCA_000404065.3 Pinus taeda | reverse complement strand
ATGTGGATATGTAGATGTAGATTATGCAGGTTATTTGGACAAAGAAGATGTACTATAGGTTATGTCTTTACTCTTGCAGGTGGAGCAATTAGTTGGATGTCAAAGCTTCAAGAAATAGTTGTGTTGGTCACTATGGAAGTGGAATATATAGCTGCTTCAGATGCCAGTTAAGATGCAATCTGGTTAAAGGGTCTACTTGATGAGATTGGAAGGACCCATGAGAAAGTGAATGTACTTTGTGACAGTCAAAGTGCTATTCACTTGGCTACAAATCCTGCTTATCACAGCAGAACCAAGCACATTGATGTGAGGTATCATTTTTTGAGACATGTGATTGATGGCGGAAAAGTAGCTCTTCAAAAGGTCCATAAATGAGAGAATTGTGCTCACATATGCACAAAGCCAGTTACAGTAGAGAATATGCAGTGGTGTTTAGCTTATCTTAGCTTGCATAAAAGATGATGAATGGGCATGGGCAAGGGATTAGGAAAATTGTTTTCAAGGTAGAGTTTATTGGTAATTAACAACAAATTAATCTAAATGTAAATTTGGGTAAATTGTATTAGTTATTGACAAGTCAGTTTCATATTGAATTAGCAGTTATGTAACTGATAAGGCTCATATAAAACTAATGAATGCTCAAACTATTGTAATGGAGAATAATTTTATTGATCGAATAGAAATTCCAATCCCTTGTCCTGTAGATATTTCCTTCACACTTTGTTAGGGATTTACCACATAAATCCTGTGTTTTATACTTGTATGGTTATATTCAATTTCATTTTCTTTCTTGTTTTGTAACCTCTGGTAACCAAAAACATAAAACTTAGAATGCAGAAGTCAAATTTGTGAACAACCATTGTTGGTATTTATCTATATAACTATATGCCTTTGTTTTCAATTTGAAAATTGTATGAAATAGTAGAGTAGTGGAAAGAGGAGAATGGTGCCTGCATACTGAAAAGGTTGGTGCATCTTCAAAATTTGGTGCTTGGGGTCTAAAGCAGGTCACTACTTCCTATGATTGGGTGCTCACAAAAAACAAATTTAATTAAGTCAGTGCTTAATTTAAATCATAGAAAAACAACAAATTGGTGGTTTTCCCCCTCTAGGTTTCCACTTGAAAAACACTCTCTTAAACATGTGTTGCTCATGTGATTTTTTTTGAACACATGTGTCTGAAATATTGTTATCTCACCATTCTTGCAAATGTATTCTCTCACATGTTAAATAATATAAGAAGGGAATAAAAAAATAATAAGAAAAAGAAAGAGTTTCCTAATTATTGATTCACACACCCCTCTCAGCAATTCCTTATTTCAAGAGAGTGACACTTGAATCTTTACAAAAAGGGATCTCCTTATCGTGTGGACATACCCAAATTTTGGTATGAGATATTCCTTTTTGAGCTCAGTTGCTCCATTTTTAGCTCAATAATTTCACCGCGGGGGACTCTGGTCAATTCACCATAGTGAAATCCCTATAGGTCCTATCGCAACGTCCACAATCATTCTCAGTAGCTAAAATATTTTTAAAATCATTTGATGAACCTGGCATTTTATGGAAAGTTTCTCCTCATCCCCCTCGCTTCCACGTCAAGGGTTTTTTTTCTACTTTTTCTATTTCTCAGCTTATCGACCATGTATGTAGGTAAAAAAACTAGTCATGCATAAATAGTAGTAGCATGGTTGAAACCACTGTCTATGGAAGCCAAACTCCTAAACCATTTCCTTGTTTGAATATTATTTCTCTATTTCTTATATCTTTTTCAACATTTATCCCTTCATTCAAAATTGAAATCCATTTATTATTAGCTTGTTCTTTCTCTAATGTTTTCTATATTTGACACTTCTTTCTTAAGCTCTATTATGCTCTCTAGCTCTATTGGTAGTCTTGTATCCCCATCTACTATGTGGATAGTTAGTTTTTACCTATTCATGTTAGCCTCCATTTCTAAGTCACGTTATACTTGAATCCATTCCCTTCCTCCTTTGTTCCCTTGTGGTTCACAATGGATTTTTACTCCTCCCTCTTTATTCCTCCCTTTCCTTCTAAATTTTTACTCCTACCACACCCTTAGTGATCCAGGGGGATACTGAAGGATTGACTAAGGTGGATCTTAGAGGATTGATCCAATTAGATGTTTATAAAAGTACCAGTGGAATCGAAAATGGCTCAAAACTCAAAGTGGCAGAATCTGGGAAGACTTAGCATCAAATGAAAGTGGTTGTCATCCTAATTCCAACAGTGTTAATGGAACTAAAATATGAGTTCATATGAAGAACTTAGAGCAAGTCAAAGTTCAAAGTTTCACTTGTCCAAGTGGCATGAAAAAATGACATGGAAAAACTCTCTGTGCATGGGGAAATGCCAAGTGGCAAGCTACCATTGGTCCCACATATCGTATATCAGAGCAATAGGAAGAAGCTCCTAAAGGAGAATCAACCCTGACAGGATCACGAATACGACTACGATATCACATATCCCAGGTTGAAGGAGGAATGGGAATTAAATTATTGACCCCCAATGAAGACCAATTGCAATATAATGAAATAACCATTGTAGATCACAACAAGAGCATGGAGTATCACCGTGGCTACCACCAATACCGATTTGCGATGGGGGACTTTCAAACTCGATATTTTTCTACCTTGTATTTTATAACTCCGGTAGCTCTGCTGTTATTTGAGTATATGGACTTTGATATCTGTCGAGGGAAGTGTCGATTGAAATTTGTGATGAGGATTGCTAAATGCAATATTGTTCTATGTTGTCTTTTATAACACAAAGGGTCTGTTGCCTCACAAAATTCCTATTGTATGGGTTTGGTGCATTGCCGATGCGATATTAGCACCGATAAAGCCATTGAGGTAAGGTAAAAGCTCAGTCAAAATAGTTAAAGAGTTTTTCCATGTCTGTAAGGGGATCGTTACCATGTCTTATTTCGGCCCGAGAATCTCTAGTGGGATAATGCCCGCCTGCTAACTTCCTTGCTGGTTGGAAACTCCTCGAGATTTGAGGGATTACCACCATGCTTATAAAATACCCTTTTGTGTTGAAAGAACACATAGAGCAATAGCTAATTAATTCAACATACATTTTAAAATAGAACCTAATCCTAACAACAAGCCAAGCCCTCACCTTGAGTAGTAGGAAGGTTCCGAGAAGTTGTAGAAGGCCCAATTATCGAAATTGGGAGCATGGATATGCGTTTTTGCATGATTGTTTTGGCAGTAGTTCAATGGTACTATTTGTTTCTGAAGTTGTGTTCTCAATTCTTCATCCATCTTCCAAATTGGAGGTACAAGGATTTTAAATAATGTTTCTTGTACTTTTATCTCTTTTTATGCGACCTAGTTAATGAAAACATCCCCACTATTGAGTAGGTCTCGGATACATAGTACAAATTTCACAAACTCCGTAATCAAATAATTGTGTCATGGTTTCATGTGCTTATGGTTATGTCTACATTTTTTATGTGCTTTTAAGTTCCATGGTTAATTAGCTTCGTTATATGAAGTTATGATGCATATGTAAGTAAAAGAACTTGCATCAAGTTTCGTATTAGATCATGTCTTTGTAGATGTGAATTGCATGAGTTTATGCTAACCAAAAACAAGATTAAGAAAGGAGAATGAATGCTTAAGTCCTTTTATCCCAAAGCAGGATGTGCACAATAAAGAAGAAACATGGCCAATGAAGAAGCTCGTTCGGAAGAGGAACAAAAATTTTGTAAGGTATTCTACAATATGGTAGGGAAAGTAGACAAGGTATTCACAGAGTATGAGAAGGCACTTGGGCATGATAAGAAGGATGTCAATGACCATGGATCATTAAATTAGGAATATGGTGGAGAAGAGCCTCCTCACTCTCCTTCTTCAAGTGATAGTTCTCATCACCCTCATAGAGATTCCAAGCATTCATCTAAGAGATCTTCCTTCAAGTTGGATGTAATGCTTGACCTGCCCATGTACAATGGACAGGGTTGTGCATAAAAAATTAATAACTGGATAAGATAGATAGAGGTTTACTGTCGGATCCAGCAAATCGAACAAGATGAGGTGAAAGTCCAGTTAGTATCTGTTTGGCTGAGCAGAACTTCTCTCATTTGGTGGGAGAGTAAGCTGCAGAAGGGAAGCACAAAGTCAGGTAACCTTTTGTCCTCTTAGTTTAGTTTTATTTCTGCATTAAAAGACCAAGTTTACCCTTTGGGTTATAAACAAAAGGAACTTATGGAATGACATTATGTAAGGCAAGGTAAAGGAAAAAATGTAAAAAGATTCACTAAATAATTTCATAAATAAACATTGAATCTGGGCATCTCATTAGATTCTCCTGAAACTATAACTAAGTATGTAGGTGCGCTAGAGAGTTACATAAGACACTCGTTGTTACTATTCAAGCCTACTACAATTATTGTACCCAGCTTAAAGGATGTTCATATTGAATCCAAGACAAGAGTGATAGAGATTATCAACCCAAGAATACGTCGTTCAAACCTCGGTATGGAAAATTCCAAAAGAAAGGCAAAGGGAAGGATAAGAAGACTATTGCAAGTAATAAAGGGGATAGAGAAACACTGTCTTGCACTTATTGCAAGAAATATGGTCATGATGAGGAACACTGCTAGAAGCTGTATCTGGAGCTAAGACTGGAGAGTTTTATCAGAAAGGTGAAGTAGAAGACAATGACAATAACACAAGACCTTGGATTAGATTCTCGTGATGAGATATTGATCATAGCTATGGGTAGAAGAGATACTCTTTCTATTAATGATAGCTATGATTTGATTGTAAGTACTAGTTATTTTAGTGAGCCTCGAAGTAATGAGCGAAAGAAAATTTAGATATTCCACATTAGAGTTGCTATAAAACATACAAAGGTGGAAACTTTGTTTGATTCAAGTTCCTGAGCAAGCTTAACCTCAGAGTCCTTAGTGATAAAGTTATGCCTTGAAACTAGACGTCATCCCAGTCCATACCCGCTTGGTTGGGTAAGCAATAAAGCCAAACTACAGGTAACCCAGCAGTGTAGGGAATTTTTTTTTATTTCTTCTAATTTAGTTGATGAGGTAGATTTAGATGTTGTTCCTTTGAACATATTTGGAATCACCTTGGGAAGCTCATATTTATATGACAGAAAGGCAGTTTTTTTCTACGTGAAAAAAAATACCAAATCACAAAGGATGGGGTAGAGTATATAGTGAGAACTCATCATACAAAAGTTAATACTAGCCTTGTAATTGAAGGATAGATTAAATGACCGGTTAATTCCAACAAAGGGTGCATGTTCATGATAGTGAGAGTGAAAGAAGCGGAGATGGTTGACACTTTCAAAGGTCGTAATCTTGATCATAACAAAGAATTGCTTAAAATTATTTCTGATTATGATGGACTATTTCAGGAACTGAGGGGATTTCTCCTAAAAATGGAAATCCAACATGAGATCCATCTGCAACACTATGCTCCTTTACCAAATGTTAGTTTGTATAGGATGGCTTCTACCGAGATGGAGGAGATCAAGAAACATAAGAAAGAACTATTAAATCATGGGGTCATCAAACTATGTTCCTCTCCTTGTGGCTCATCGATTGTGTTGGTTCCAAGGAAAGATGACACATGGATAATGCACGTAGACTATAGGGTGCTAAACAACATTCAAATGAATGATATATACCCTCTCCCTCGCATTGATGAATTGTTATCAGTTGAAAAATGTTGTTTATTTTAAAAAACTAGATTTGCAAAGTGGATATCACCAAGTAAGAATTGTAGAGAAAGATGTTTGGAATAATGCATTCAAAACCAACATGGGGTTATTCAAATGGATGGTGTTGCCATTCAGACTGTGCAATGCTCCGACAATGTTTATGAGGGAAATGAATCATCTGTTGAGGACATTCCTTGATCATTTTGTGCTTGTATATTTAGACGATACTCTTGTTTATAATAGGACACGGAATGAACATGTATGTCATGTCAAGAAAGTGCTTGATGTTCTGAAAAAAGAAAAAATGTATGTGAAACTATGAAAATGTGAGTTTGGGAAGACCTCTCTCGTTTATTTAGGCCACATAGTTGGTAATGGGAAATTGAGGATAGGTCCATCTAAAGTAGATGTGATTATGAAATGGCTTGAACCCAAAAATCTTAGAGTGGTCTAAAGTTTTCTTGGAGTGGTAAAATATTGGAGAAGGTTTATTGTGAACTTGTCTATTATCGCAGCCCCCTTGTGTGCATTGACCAGTGTGAAGCATGCCTTTCAGTGGGGATGAAAGCAACAGGAATCTTTCGACACATAGAAAGAGGAGATCAGCACAACACTAGTGCTAGCCTTACCAGACCTTTAGCATCATTTTGAGACTGAAAAAGATGCCAACGGATATGCCATGGGCATTGTATTGATGCAGTAAAGAAAGGTTGTATGTTACCATTCAAAGACTTTGTCCCAAGCTGTTGTGAAATATCCAATCTACGACAGGGAGTTGTACACCTTGGTTTAGAGTGTAATCAAGTGGGAACACTACTTGATTAGCAAAGGAGACAATCATCCACATAGATCATTAGCCCTTGTCGTACCTTTAGTGATAGACCAAGATTCAACAAGCCTGCCATTTCAAATGGATGGGATTCCTCCAAGAGTTTTGATTTGGTAATAGGATACAAGAAGGAAATGAACAACAAAGCAGCAGATGTGCTTTCTCACCCTCCTATTTCTACATCTGCAATTTTCCAAAATGTTTCTTTATCATTATAAAGTTATGCTGAATAGTATGCTAATGATGATAATTTTAAAGAGATTTATGCAAAACTAACTAGTTGGATCATAGTTGGACAATTATTATTTGCTAGGAAATCTATTGTACCACCTTTGTAAACTGTGCATACCCATTGATGAAAGGCTTCATGTAATCTGAGAGGCTCCTACCTCTTTGGTGTCTAGTTATTTTGGGGTTGAGAAAACATTATGTAATTTACAGAGGTTTTGTTTTCGGCCTCATATGAAAAAAATTGTGACTAGCTTTGTAAAGGGTTGTGTCTCATGTTCTATTTCAAAGACCTCTAATAGAAAACTTGGGCTCTACACATCACTCCCTATTCTGATTCGACCATGGGAAAGTGTATCCATTAACTTTGTAGGTGGTTTTTCTATGTCTGTGAAAGGGACGACTATTTGTAAGTCATTATGGATCATTTTAATAAAATATGTATTTGATTGCCTTGTTAAAAATAGGGCACTGCTGAGCAGACTACTAATCTTTTCTTTCAACATGTTTAGGTCCATTTTGGGTTGCTCACATTTGTTTTGTGAGATTGAGGCTCTCTCTTTCTTGGGGATTTTTGTACTAGCTTGTAGAAAATGATGGAAACTAAGATGAAAAAATGTACGACATTTCATCCACGGACCGATGAGTAGATATAGGTTTCCAATCACACTGTGGTACACATATTACAAGCCTATTGTGGAAAACATCCCAAGTTGTGGGATGAATAACTTCCCTATGTGCGACATGCATACAATTGAAAAACACATTCATCTAAATAGAGCTCACAATTTCAGAAATGTTTTCGCTATCTACGAAGAGATCCCTTGGATAGGGTTGTTGGGAAAGAGGAGGATGGAAATGGATGAGATGCTAGGGAAAATGCACATAATTTTATTCAGTAGATACAGGTGATTCATAAGGAAGTATAGGAGAATTTGGAGAAGATTCAAGCTCAGTATAAATATCAACAAGGTAACCAACAAGTTCACCTTCAGTTTCAAGTTGGGGACAAGGTATCACTCCACATCAGTAAGGGAAGAATAAAGGGAGAAGCGAAGGAATTGAGACCCATTTGATATGGTACCTTCACCATATTGGTAAACATTGGAGATAATGATTTTTATCTTGACTTGCTTGCCTACATGCAAATTTAATCAATATTAAATGTTAAAAACCTGAAGCTTTATGAACCTACATTGATTATCGATATTGAAGAGGATGCATAATATCCTACAGTGGATGATTTTTCACGAGAGTATCTGGATATGTTTCCTGAAGATATCATACTTGATTGGAAATATAGAACTTCACAATGGGGAGGTGTGAAGCACAATCGTGTTGGCTTCAAAGGAATACATCGAATTAAATCTCAATGGATGGAGAAGGAAAAAGTGAGGGAGTAATTTCCTCAGTTTACAACTGACTAAAAAGACTTTTGGTAGTCCAACATCTCTTAGTAGGGAGGATTGATCTAGGAGGATCCTTTAAGATTGATCCAAATTGATCTTCAAAAAAGTAACAATGGCATGGTAAAATATCAGTAAGATTAGCATCAGATTGAAGTGCTCATCATCCTAATTCCAACAATGTGAATGACACTCAAATTTGACTTAATATGAAGAAGCTAGAGCAAGTCAAAGTTCAAAGTTTGCCTTGGCCAGGTGGCAAGAGGAGATGACATGGAAAAATTCTTAGCGAATGGGGAAACACCAAGTGGCATTCTTCCATTTGTCCCACATATCGCATATCAGAGCAAGATTAAGAAGTGGCTTAAGGAGAATCTGCCCCGAGAGGATCTCGACTGTGATTGTGATATCGCATATCGTGAGTTGGAGGAGGAATGGATATTCAAGAATCATCCCCCAATGAAGCCTAGTTGTGATGCGATAAAATAACCATCACAGATCGTAGTAGGAGCATCGAGTATGAACTCGGATGCCACCGATTGTGATTTTGCGATTAGGGACTTTCGTACCCAATATTTTTGTAAACCATATTTTATAACTCTGATGCGTTTACTATTATCATAGTCTATGGAATTTGATATCCGTAGAGGGAAGAATCGATTGTGATTTGCGATGAAGAATGTTGAAATCTATATTATTATATGTTGTGTTTTATAACCTAGCGGGTGCGCTACATCATAGAATGCCCATTATATGGGTTTGGTTTGTCACTGATTGGAAATGTTGATGGGTTATTAGTGCCAATAAAGTCACGAAGACAAGGTAAAGGTTCAGTCAAAACATTTAAAGAGTTTTTCTAGGTTTGGAAGGGGATCGTTACCATGTCTTATTTAGGCCCAAGAATCTTTGTTCGAATAATGGCCACCTGCTAACTTCGTCGTTGGTTAGAAACTACCAGAGTTTTGAGGAATTTCTACCATGCTTATAAAATACAATTTTGTGTTAGAATAAGATAAAGACAATTGGACGATTAATTCAAAATATATTGTAAAGAATACCCTGAGCTTAAGTAGGTTGGGACCTCATGTTGAATATCAGGGAGGTTCCAAGAAGTTTCAAAAGGCCCAATTTTGCAAATTGGGAGCTTCGATAGGACATTTTGCACAATTTGTTCGCGAGGAGTTCAGTGGTACTGTCTATTTCTGAATCTAGGCTCTCCATTCTTCTTCCATCTTCCAGCTTGGAGATATAGGGATTGTAAATAATGATGCTTGTATTTTTATCTCTTTTTATGCCACTTAATGAATGAAGGCCTCCCCACTATTGAGCAGGGCTGGAGACGTAGTCCAAATTGGATGAAATCTATAATCAAATCATTGTGTCATGGTTTCATGTTCTTCTCATTATTTCCACATTGTTTATGTGTTTTTAAGTTCCATGGTTAATTAGATCTATTACATCTACAAGTAAAAGATCTTGGATCACTTAGATAGATCATTGTCATGGGGTCATTACCCACATTACATCCTTTTTTCATGTCTTTCTTATTATCTAGTACTAGGTCAGAGTCATGCCTCGGAAATGTGTTTGTGTTTTCTCAGGTCCACCTACTATTACGAGTGAGCCACCGTTGACCTCATATTTAGATCCATGCAAGAGGAAATTTCTTGCAAGGAAAGGGAAGATGCCTCCCATTGACAGTAGATTTCAAAAATGTAATTCCTTATGGGTTTGGCTGACTAGGTGCTAGATGTTTCACATACCTATGGATAGTTTGTATAACATTAATTTCTATTACCACCTAAAGTTCCTTTTAGCTAGATTTTCGTAGGATTTTTATGAGCATAAAGACAACACCTTACAATCCCTAAAGCACCTCCACCCACACTTAAGGAGCTTTGATTAGCATACGATTTTCATTGAGCATCATTTGAGGATTTGTCCACCAACTAGTAGTAGCCCCAATAATAATGATAATCTAATTGAGGTAGTTGATATGTATTTTGACTCCTAGGATTATTTTTTCTATCCTCATGGCCATTTTGTTTTTGAATTATATAATTCTTTTCAGGTATGATATCACTTCCCTCTATGAAGAGTGCAATTTATTCTATGGTCCGGTCTCCCTAGTGAAATATTGACCAAACATCTGTTAAACATTCATGTAAGAATAAATTTTGAAGGAAGCATAATCTTCATTCCAATATATACAAAAAATAAAAAAGTCATAGACTTACATTCTTCTATATTATTTATGATGGTGATGATGGTTAGTGTCCACAAAGACTAATACAGTCGATCGGGTCTTAATACGGTAATCAAATAACTAGGTCTCTTCAATATTTCATTTCTATGATTAAGAAGAACCGAGACAAGCATTCTCAGACCTTTGTAGTTTTACTGACTTAACAAGTTATGAAGGTTGGTAGTGTGGAAAATGTGTTAGAAAGGAGAGTGGATGTGAGTAAGGGATAGGCGCGCTAAGAGAAAGTGATTTTTATCTTCAACTCTCTTGGTATCATAAGAGGGGTATATTCTTTCATTCCAAGGTGTTATCTGAATAAACCAATGTCTAATTTCATTTTGAAGATCATGGAAATTAGTTCTTATCCATGCAATGTTCATTTTCTTTGTAGAATTTGTCAAGATGAAAATATATTATGGTTAGCAAAAGTTGGGTTTATCACCTCCTTATAATATCTCAGATTCCTTTTTTACTATAGCTCCTTATCATCCCAAATCTTATCCTTAAATTTGGAAGTAATGATGTTTTAATTTCATTTTTACTAGAGTTGGAAGAAATTTTGGGGAGCATCATGGAATCCATATTGTATAGCTTCTTCTTGTACATTAGATACCTAAGAATAAACATTATTTCAAGGGGAAGAGGCCATATTCAATCAATACAATAGGGTAAGGAGTATTTCTTCTAATCTTATGGATACATAGGTTATAACTTTCTTTTAGATAATCTCAAACTTTCTCCATAATTCGTTAGATAATTGCATCCCCAAACCCCTCACCCATAAAAAAATAAAATGGGTAATGAGAGTCTTAAATATGAACTCTTTTTTACTCCAAAACCAAATATGAGTCGACTTAATTTTTTTTTGAAATTCACACTGATATTTCCAGCCTCTTGTAATCCTTTTCTCTACGTTATAGCTCCCATTGACGTGATGTTGAATGTAAATAGCTAATTTTTTTTATGAGGATTAGTAATCATGGACGATTTTAAGCTTCTTATCGATATCAGTAGTTATCTTGGTAAGAAGAAAGATATTATTAACATAGAGGACAAGAGAAATGGCCATAGTAACAAACTCGTGTTCACTGCATCTTATAGCTTCTAAAAATTCTTCCATCTTATCAATGTAATTGTGAAAAATGGAAGAGGTTAGGGGACATCCTTGCTTAACTAATATATTTCTTTTAATCTCCTCAGATGAACACTTGGTGGTGTTAAGTGAAGCAATATCATTATTTTATAACATAGTTAAAATAACTACCGTATTGAGAGGAACCATTATCTCTTTTAGCCTTTTGCATAAATTCCGAGGGATAGTGTTGAATGACTTTATAAATTTAACAAAACAAATCAAGGGATCAATTTTACTATTGTGACACTCCTCAGGAATGGTCCTAAGAGTGAAAACATGGTGAATAATTGAGTGATGCCTCCTAAAACTAGATTTCCCTTTGGCTCTGTTACCATGACTTCCAAGACAAATGCTAATTTCATTTTCCAAAATGAGCCCATATAATTTAGCTAAAATGTGACTAATCATGATAGTCCTATAGTTAAATGGAATGTTTTCATCCTCACTTTTAAAGATAGGCGCAATAAGGTTTTGTGCCCAAGGCTTAGTGTGCTCATGTTTCATAGCAAAAATTGAGGAGTTTGTGCATGTGAAGGATGATGACAGACTTTCCCATTTTAAAAATTTTAGCTTGATAAACTTCAATATCCCTATATTTCCCATTAGCAAGATTTTTAATGTTTAACTCCACATCTTCCAAAGAAAATTTATCATCCTATATAATATCATTTATGATGTTTGTCATGGTGTCAAGGGCGTCATAAATATTTTTAAGATAAATATCCAATTCTTTAAGGGGATCAAATCATTCTCAACTTTAGAGAGGTGAAGAAGACGCTTTTTCCTCTTATTTATATATCATTTTATTCCTTTTGACCAAACCTTTGTACATACTCATATTTTCAAGCTTTAAAGTTCCATTAGGAGAAACTCTAATTTCTTTCCTAGAAATCTTACAAGCCCTATAATATAAAGGGTTGTAAGTTCTATTGTTCTTTTTACAAGATACCTTGGTAGAAAATATGTTCACAATTTTGGAGGGGGTTGTAGTAAAGTTATGGTAGATGAGATCAGTGTTATCATTATAGTTAAAAGAACTACATCCATTGTTTATCTTTTTAGAAGATATCCATTTTACTTTTGTCAAAGTGAATGTGCCTTTGGATCTAGCCATCGTTTTTCATGTGGATAGTGTGTATACATAAATTTACAATTAATAATATGGTTTGTGGTCATAATTAGGCTCTTGGTCATCCAAGAGGTAAAAATTAATAATATAGTTGAGAGGTTGTGTACTAGCGAGAAGGAATGTTTAAGTAATATTTGAGATTCGGAAGGGTCCATATTTTGATGGTGATAGAAAGGGGTTGAGTTTACAGTCATTTAACATGATTTCACACCACAAATTCAATGGTGCACTCTATCTCTTCAACAAGGTTGTGCATTTTTAAGCCATTGCCGATAGTGGAGTTATATGATGTAGTAATGCCATGTCTTTCTTGTGATTTTCAATGACGATGCTTTTTATGTTGAGATTATTGATTACCATTCTATTGGAAGATACTTTTATACCACTTCATGCGATATTTTAATGTCTTGTCATTCTAAACGAGGGGCCATATCAATCAGAGCCCCTGTAGGAGAATGTCTCATTGATAGACATGCATATCTTGCTGAGGGAGTTTTTCCTTGTAATGAAAAAAAATATACCATGTACGTCAACATCATCTTTCAAAATTTAATGAGGTAGCCTCCCCAGTCTTGACACTAGGCCCGAAGATGTAACCCACAATAGGTGAATTATTTTATCAACTTATGTGTGTTCTTTGATTTGATGACTGTCACTATGTTTCATCTTCTTTAAGGTATGAACATGTGGTTTTTTCATACTCTTTCACATGAAATTCTACTAACATAACATAAGTAAAAGGGTTAATTCTGGTATCTGAGAGATCCATATCAAGTGGGGTGAGAAAGCTACCACCACCCATCCTAGGCAAGTGACCACAGAAGATGAAACACAACCCCATATAACAAAATGAATCATGTACAAGTTATTAACACATCTCCTGAAGCAAGAGGTAATTTGGATCCTCGATCCAAGACCATATACCACAGTGTGCGATATGAATGACACTTGAATCTTTATAAAAATGGATCTCCTTCTCATGTGAGTGTACCTGAATTTTAGGATGAGATAATCCTTTCTAAGCTCAGTTGATCCATCATCAACTCAATATTTTCAACACAGGTGTCTCTGGTCATCTCACCTTTGTGAAATCCCTCTAGGTCTTGTCACAACATCCACGATCATTCTTAGCACCTGAAATTTTATTGATGCCATTTGATGAACTTGGAATTCTATGGAAAATTTCTTCTCATTCCATTGAATTTTAGGGCAGGGGTTTTTTATTTATTTTTTTTTTTTAATTTCTAGGTTTATCAACCTTATATGTAGGCAAAACACTAGGTGGTACATAGATCATAGTAGCATGCTTGAAAACACCCTCTGTGCAAGCCAGACTCCTGAAGCATTTCACCAACTAAATATTGTTTCTCTATTTATGATTTCTTATTCAATTTTTACCCCTTCATTCAAAATTGAAATCCATTTTTTATTAGTTTTCTCCTTCTTTAATGTTTTATATATTTGAAACTTCTTTCTTAAGCTCTAGTCCGCTCTCCAACTCTAGTTGTAGTCTTGTATCCCCATATTCTCCTTGGAAAGTGGGTGCTTACCTCTTCATGATAGCCTCCCTTTCTAGGTTACATTCTACTTGAATCCGTTCACTTTCCCTCTTCGTTCCCTTGTGGTTCGCTAATGATTTTTTAATCCCTCTTTATTACCACTTTCCTTATTACTTTGTGCTTTCACAACTCCCTTAGGTATATATCACTCCTGAGGTCATTACCAACATTTCTTACTTTCTTTCTGTCCTTCTTAGTATCTAGTACTAGGTCAGATTCATGCCTTCAAAATGTGTTTATGTTCGTTGGGGGTCATCCATTGTTAGGAGTGAGCTTCCATGTACCTCACATTGAAATCCACCCAACAAGAAATTTCTTGCACGGAAAGGGAAGGGACCTCCCATTGATAGTTTCTTTCAAAAATATAAGCCCTTGTAAAATTTTCTTAGTAGGTGCTATATGTTGCACATACCCATGGGAAGTTGATATACCATTGATTTGTGCTAGCATCTAGAGTTTCTTCTAGGTAGATTTCTTTAGGATTCTTATGACCGTAGAGGTGACACCTTACTCCCTAGAGCACCTCCACCAACATCTAATGAATTTTAATTAGCGTATGAGTTGCATTTACCATTATCTGAGCATTCCTCCACAATCTAGTCACGATAACATTGAAAATCCAATTGAGGTGGTTTCTATGTATTTTGACTCCTAAGCTTAATGTTTCTATGATCGTGATAATTTTGTATGTGAATTGTATAATTCTCTCTCTCGGCTAGTCTAGCTTGTTTTTATTATGATCTCAATTTCTTTCCAGGTATTGTCTCTCTCGTCCCTGTGAAGAGTTCAATTTATTCTATGGTCTCGTCTCCCAAGTGAAATATTGCCCCAACATCTCTTAAACATCCATGTAAAACTAAATTTTGAAGGAAGAACCATCTTCCTTAAAAAAAAAATGAACAAATTATATACTTACATGCTTCTATATTATTGATGATGATGATGATTGTTAATGTCCACAAATTCTAATACAGTCTATCAGGCCTGAATAAGGTAAGCGGATAACTAGGTCTCTTTAATATTTTATTTCTTTCATTAAAAAGAAGTGAGAGAATCATTCTGAGATCATTGTAGTTTTATTGACTTAACAAGTCATCAAGGTTGGTAGTGTGCATTTAAAAAAAAAAGGAGAGCCGATGTGAGTAAGGGCTAGGCACTCAAAGAGAAAGTTTTGTTCATATTTAACTCTCTTGGTATCATAAAGGGGGCATATTTTTTCATTTCGAGGTGTTTTGCAAATAAAACAACGTCCAATTTCACTCTCAAGATCATGAGAATTACCTCTTATCTTTTCAATGTTCATTTTATTCTTAGAATTGGTAAAGACAAAAATATAATTCTGGTTAGAAAAAGTGGGGCTAATCACCTCCTTATAATATCTTAGATACCTTTTTCCCTCTAACTCTTTATCATCCCACATCTTATCCTTAAATTTAGAAATGATGGTGTTTTTAATTTCATTCTTATTCATCAAGATGATCTCCTCCTTCATCCAAAAATAGTTGATCTAGGACTGGGCATCCTTATGCAATCCTCGCTTGAGCTAGAGGTGGGGTTTTTTTTACTAGAGTTGGAAGAAGTTTTATGGAGCCTCTTGGAATTCATGTTGTATAGCTTCTTCTTATGCATTAGGTACCTAAACAGATCTACGATTTCAAAGGGGGGGAGGCTAGCTTCAATCAAGAAAATACGATAGGGAGTATTTCCTTTAATCTTGTTGATGTAGGTTATAAAAATATTTTCGATAATCTCAATATTACTCCATAACTATTTAGATATACTACATCCCTAAACCTCCCACCGATAAAGAATAACATGCGCAATGATATTTTCAAAGATAAACCTTTTTTTAGTTCAAAACCAATGTTGAGTCAACTTACAATTGTTTTTAAACTCACAGTAAGATTTCCACCCTTGTGCAATCCTTTTCTTAATGCTATAGTTCCCGTTGAGATGATGGAGAATGTCAATACCTAAAAATTTGTATGAGGAAAACTTCTCCAAGTATTTGTTATCATAAATGAAATTATCATAGTTTTCTTTTTACATCTAATTATCATGACTTTAGCCTTGTTAGTATTAACAGTTATACCCATATTGGAGGAGTAATCATGGAGGATTCTAAGTTACTTTTCCAGATCATTAGGCCTCTCGGTATGAAGAATTATATTGTTAGCATAGAGGAGAAAAGTAATGACTATCCGAGCGAGATCAATTTCATTGACTCTTATAGCTTCTAGACATTATTTTATCTTATCAATGTAAATACCAAAAAGGGAATGGGTTAGGGGACATCATTTCTTAACTCTGATATTTCTTTTAGCCTCCTAATATCAACCCTCAGTGGTCTTAAGAGTAGTAATAACATTATTTTATAGCCCAGTTTCAACAACTCTGACATCAAGATGAAGCATGACCTCTTTGAGCATTTTACAATACTTCTCATGAGGGATAGCGTCAAAATATTTCCTAAATTGAACAAAGTAACTGAAGAGATCAATTTTACTATTTCGGCACTCCTCAAGAATGGGCCTAAGAGTGAAAAGGTGGTCAATACTTGAGTGATGCCTCCTAAACTAGCTTTCCCTTTAGCTCTATTACCATGAGTTCCAAGCCAAATGCTAATCTTATTTTCCAGAATGAGCCCATATAATTTAGCTAAAATGTGAGTAATCATGATAGTCTTATAGTTAAATAGAATGTTTTGATCCCTAGTTTTAAAGATAGGGACAATAAGGCTTTGTGTCCAAGTCTTAGGGAAGTCAAGTTTTCCAGCAAAATTGAGGAGTTTGTGTATGTGAAGGATGATGATAGACCTTCCCATTTTGAAAATTTTAGCTTGATAACCTTCAATATCCCTATCTTTTCCATTAGCAAGGTTTTTAATCCTAAACTCCATGTATTCCAAATCTAATGTATCTTCCTCTATAGGAGTATTTATGATGTTTCCCATGGTGTCCTAGGAGTCATAAATATTCTTAAGATAAATATCCAATTCTTTCAGGGGATCAAATTATTTTCTTTCATTTTAGGGACAAGAATATTCCTCCAAAAAGTTTTGGCCTCAACTTTAGAGAGGTGAAGAAGATCCTTTTGCCTGTTATTTATATAAAAATATCTACCTTTTATGTAGATCTTTGTACATACTCATATTTTTTACCTTTACAGTTTCGTTAGGAGAAACTCTAATTGCTTTCCTAGTAAGCTTACAATCTTTATAATACAAGGGGTTCTAACTTATATTTTTCTTTTTACATGACATCTTGGTAAAAAAATTGTTAACGGTTTTGGAGAGGTTTGTAGTAAAGTTGTGGTAGATGAGATTGATGTTATCATTATAATTAAGAGAACTAAATCAGTTGTTTATCTTTTAAGAAGATATCCATTTTACTTTTGTCAAAGTGAATGTGCCTTTGGATCTCACCTTTTTATTGCATCTGGCTAGTGTGTATGCCAAGGTTTAAGGCTAAGAATAGGCGTTTTTGCTCATAGTAAGGCTCGTGATCATCGAAGAGGTCAAAATTGTTAAAACGGTTGAGAACTTGTGTATCAAATATTAGACAGTTCACAAGGTTTTTGCCAAGTCCATGAATGTACATGTCATATGGCAAGATGCAGGCCACTTATTAGTATTGTTACAATTAATGAGGTCTAGGGAACTACAAAGCTTAATTAGCTCATTAACAAATATGTTTTTGGTTATTTGTTAAAAATTTCATTAGAATTTACAAGATAGGTCACAATCCTCATCAAGCCATAGAGGGTTAGCATTAGAGTTATTACTTAAAATAAGAGCTTGATAAGTAGTTGTTATACCATTGAAATCCACAACAAGAAGGACATTTCCCTCATTCCTTAAACTCTGAATATCATATTCTAAGGTAATGAAGGGGAAATTATTTTCTAGGCTATTTTTCTGATAGGAGGAAGAGTTGATAGGAGGAGAGTAACAGATTGTGAGAAAATTCCTGTTTGAAATCGAGTCAGAAATTTTGATCCAAATGTACTGGTTAAGGAGTTTAATCTCATGAAGTAAAATGTGGAGAGAAATAGTATGTTTTACATAAAAATATATATGATTGAAGCCTGTATGAGATGTTTCTCTATTCCAAGTAGACCAAAGAATGAATCCATTTATGTAGGTAACCATATATTCATCATGCTCCCATGTTTCAATTGAGAAAACATGATGAATATTGCTTGGGATCCAACTTAACATAGGATCCTTATGCTATGGAAAGCACACCATTTCGAGAAGAGGATTGGGAGTGTTCTTAATTCCTATTTATCACTTTTATTTTTGAATCTTATCTCTGATAATAATATTCTTATTTCTAATGATTTCCCATTTGCCTCCATTCCATCCCTACTTTACATTATGGACCTCTTTTCTTAATTCAACTTGGGCCTCTGGAATAAGAGATTTACTATGCATATCTAATTTGTGGTCATTGCAACTTACCTTAACATGGATTAGTCAATGTTTATGCTAAACAAATATTTCCCACCCTTTTCGCTTATGTTGGATATTTTGTTTAAATTTGTGAGTTAAATTTTAGTTATTCTTTTACTATTCCTAATGTTTTCTCATTGTTTTTCTCTTTTATATCATCAATTCTCTTTACTGGCACTCATGATCTAGTTCAATTAATTTGTTCATTTCATATTTTATGGGGTTGATATCTATTTCATTAGTTGTGTTGCTTCGAGATGCATTATTAAGAATGAAATACATTGCACATCCCTCTCACAATAAAAAGTAAAAATTAAGAAAAAACTTGATTTAATTACTTAATTCTTCTCAATGTAAAAATTATGTTATTTAATAGGAATATTGAAAAAATCTATTTATGCCCAGCAATAAGATTTGTTTTTGTAAATAATATATTTTTTAAATATTACATTTTCACTAAACATAAAATAAACTACACAAAGGATAAATTACACAAAAGAATATCAACAATATTAATTTTGGAGAGACTCTATATTAAGTAACCAAGGAATTCTATATAGCCCTCATTAAAATAAATCAATTAATTTTAACTTTCAATTATTTTATCTCTTAATTAATTTGTAAAATTATAATATACATTGGATAATTTTATTTCCAATAATTTTTTATCATTATTATTTTTAATTGGTTATTGTAAATATAATTTTATTATTAAACTTAACATTATTGAACTACGTAATTGTGGTGAGAAATTTTGCACAAGATCACGATCACCCCACTCCAGTATTAATCTTCTCTATTTCGTTCCAATTTTATCCATGTCACACATAGATTCTTGATTTTAATTAACATCCTTAATTCTCTATATCGTTCCAATTTTATCCATGTCTCTCCATAGTTTCTTTAGTTTAATTAACATTGTTAATGGGCAGCGATAGATTAACATCCATGGAGAACGGTAGCTGCCACTGTGAGAACATATGGATCACTACATCTAGCTATTGTAAATTATGAGATGATTCAAGGAGATGAACGTTGAACATGCATTCAGTAGAAGGCTTTACGTTTATTATCAGAATCACGCTACCTCACCCACTAGATATTCACACTAGTTGTTGCTCACAAACAAGCATCATTTAGTATATAAACTATTTTACATTAAACAAGCATCATTTTGTATATAAATTATTTTACATTAAACAAGCATCATCAGTTTATATTAAACCGTGAAATCAACCTTTGAAAAGCAATGACATCTAAAAAACAATGCAATGTTTACATCTTAAGGAACTAAAGGAACTGCATATTCATTTTAAGGAATTAAAGGACCCGCAGATTCAGATGGATGCCCGAAAGCACAATCGGAATGAAGATGTCCCATATTGGGAGCTCATCTTTCTTAGCGGAAGGGTTCCGGGTAGATTCGAACAGTCGATGCATTACTACCATCAACTGGCATTCTTCGTCGATTAAACAGCGTCGGGCCCATGCAGGAATTTCATATGAAACCACATAATTTCAGAATTCACCCTCAATTGCTCCACCGCCGGGATTGTTCGCATCTTCCTGATTACCATCATCGGGAGGGTTTACCTAGGTTGGATTAAGCATGAGCTTGGGTCACATTACCTGAAAGTGTTGGGATTTTTTTTGGCAAAATCTCAAAAACACAAAAATAAAACACACAGAGGCAATGCTCTGTTTTCTTTATTCCGAGATCTTTTGTGCACAGGAAGCTTTAAAAAAAATTATTGCACCACCATAAAAGATTTCTATTCGTTAAACAAAATTACTGATACATATTCATCATCTTTCACTCAGAGGGATTCACCAAAACATTTTAACAAAATTACTCTCTCTCCTTTGAAATTTTATACCACCGTGTGTAAATATTTCATTTACATTCACTGCTCTGTGAAAACAAAGCTTACAAGGATTTACTGTTTTACCTTTTCAATGTTGTGTGAAACAATTCATGGTTTTACATACTTCCTCTGGTTTTCTTCATTCTCCTCTTCGGTTCTTCTCGTCTAGTGTTGTGCGTTCTTTTCATTTCTTACATTACCAAAAAAAAACTCTACGCTGGTGAGTTTCACCATCTGTAACTCATTTTTTTTTATGCACTGCTATGCATGACAATAAACATAGACTCTGTCTCATCCTTTTTTTTACGAGCTGTGTGTTTTACACCATTTCATTACAAAAGTCAACAGGAAAAAAATACGTTAAACTTAATTATTTGACCTATATTTACGAACGCCATTTAATTCTCAGCATGGCGATATGAATTAGATTTATGATCAAAGGTACTTCATAAATTAATTTACTGGTCAAAAAAAACTTTACGCAATCTCCATTCCCTGCAGAGCGTACCTAGCTTTGACCTCGATCCGACGGCGGAGAATCCAGGAGCAGATCGGACGAATATCGGATGACCATTTTTGACCGACATTTATTTTCCGATAAGTGTCAGAGGGTGATGTCATCCCACATCCACGCGTCAACACTATATCTTATCGGAGTCGTTTGTACGGAAGCCATCTGCGAACCAAAAGCGGTCCGATGAGGTTACTAGCGGTTTGTGGTTTTCTGCGGTGGTTTTGGCGTTGGTAGGGCGCACGGTTCAACTGTTCGTGCAGTTGAAATTACATTTTCAACACTCCCCTTTAATTTCAACTGCTGGGCATTCGGTCATACCCAGACACTTCCTCAAAAATTCAAAGCTTTTCTGATCCAGTGGCTTTGTCAAGATGTCTGCAACTTGTTCTTGAGTCCTGCAATGTTCTAGGACAATTTCTCCATTGTTCACCAATTCTCTGATGTAGTGAAACCTTGTATCAATGTGTTTCGTTCTCTTATGAAACACTGAATTCTTTGACAATGCAATAGCTGAGCTATTGTCACAAAAAATCACTGTCGCTTTTGCCTGCTCTTGGCCTAAGCTCCTCAACATCCTTCTCATCCAAACTGCTTGACATGCTGCTGCTGTAGCTGCCACATATTCAGCCTCTGCTGCAGACAATGCTACAATGGACTGCTTCTTAGAAGCCCATGAAATGGCTCCTGAACCCATGTGAAAAACATAACCAGAAGTGCTTTTCCGATCATCAACACTTTCAGCCCAATCGCTATCAGTGTATCCAACCAAATCTGAATGTTCTGAGATATTATATAAAATTCCAAAACTTTTAGTGCCTTTGACATACCTCAAAATTCTTTTCGCTGCTTGCCAATGTGCTTCCTTTGGCCTCTCCATGAACCTGGAAATTAAACTAACAGCAAACATAATGTCAGGCCTAGTTGCTGTTAAATACATAAGGCTGCCTACAATACTCTTGTACAAACTAGGATCAAAATCCTTGCTGCTATCCTCTCTGCTGAGTTTTAATCCCATTACTGTGGGAGTGATCGCTGCCTTACATTCTTGCATGTTAAATCTGCTCAATACTTGATTTACATATCTTGCCTGTGAGATAAAAATTCCTTTTTCATTTTGATCTACTTCTATGCTTAAGAAGTATCTCAAGAAACCCATGTCAGTCATTTCAAATTCTTCTTTCATGACTGATTTAAAATTCTTGATGAGCTGATCATCATTACTTGTAAAAATAACATCATCAACATATAAGACAACAATTAAATTTTACCATCTTTTTCTTTGATGTAGACGGTGGGTTCTCCTTCACACTTGTCGAATTCATTATCCAATAGATATGAATCTATTCTGCTGTACCATGCTCTTGGCGCTTGCTTCAGCCCATAAAGAGCTTTCTTCAATTTGTACACTTTGTGCTCTTCACCTTTCTTCTCATAGCCTAGAGGCTGTTCAACATAAACCTCTTCCTTTAACACTCCATTTAGGAATGCTGACTTCACGTCCATTTGGTAGACTTTCCATTTGTTTTGTGCTGCTATGGACAGCACTGCTCTTACGGTTTCCATTCTTGCAACCGGTGCGAAAGTCTCCTCATAATCTCTCCCATATTGCTGCTTGTATCCCTTGACAACCAGCCTTGCCTTGTGCCTTTCTATCGTGCCTTCCGCATTGCATTTGGTCTTATAAACCCATTTGACTCCAATGACTTCTTTACCTTTTAGTAGCTCAACCAAATCCCATGTTTTGTTTCTCTCTATGGTATTCATTTCCTCATCCATAGCTTCTATCCACTTCTTATCTTTAATTGCATCTTCGAAATGAATAGGATCATCAACATGACAATACAAGGCAAATAAGGAATTCATTCCTTCATCATAAATATCACTTAAATTTCTAAACTTCTTACCTCTTTCACTTGGTGTGCAAATGCTTGAAGATGCACTTGAATTTCCTCCTTGTGGCGTGCTTGGAGAAGCACTCTCATTTATCCTCAATGGTGTCCCTTGTTGTCCTTGTGTTGGCACTGCTGTTTGGGGATGCATTTCAGCCACCTCCTCATCATCTTCATCATGAGACAAACAGTTTTTAACATTCACTGTT
>APFE030316464.1:2279-15419 GCA_000404065.3 Pinus taeda | reverse complement strand
CTATATATGGATCCCTCATCACAGAGATCCAAAGGCTAGAATCTTGTATCTTGTAGAGAAGTGTTGTTGGTTTTCTGGTGTAACTTCATAGTGTTGGGTGATCTAAGCTTTACTTGAGGTGAAGAAGGGCTTTCTTGCTGGAGGACGATGCTGGGTTAGAACATATGGTTGTAATCCTCTTGCTACTCTTGATCTTGATAAAGCTATTCAAGTTTTCCTCCATATTCTTGTATGTTTCATTATATATGCATTTGTATGGTTAACACATATCTGGTCCTATGTTATTTATGAATATAGATCTATGTTCTTCAATAGTAGTATGTTGCTTTGATTCCACAGGTGCTCTTTGAAGCTTGGCAGATGAAGAAGAAGCGGCAAAGGTCTATCAGGAAGGAGAGGAATCAAACAAGGAAACCAAGCACAAGACTAAATTTGGTCTCCTTTGTTCCACTCTTATCTATTTTCATAAAGGAAAGCGAAAGTAGACTTTACTTGTTTGTTTCTAAGATAGCTACCAGTCTTAGTAGGAATAGAAACTCTGAGTGGACACTATTCCCGGTAACACAATGGCCAAAATTTTGAGTTGTGGAAGTTCAAAATGAAATATATTTGGTGAACAAAAACCAGTGGATGGTTTTGGATATGTGTAATGCACCAGCAGAGATATCATCAAAAATACTAGACCAAATTGGATCAAAAGGAAAAAAAAAACAATATAGTTGTGTCTCTTAGATTCATTATTATTGAATGTTTCAAGAGAAGTTACAATGAAGGCATTGTGGAACAAGTTATGAGATTTGTATTAGTCTAAGTTCATGGTGAACAGATTGTCCTTGTAGAAGAATTTGTATAACCTAAGTATGAAGGATGGATACCAAGTGACAAAGAATTTGAATGCCTTAAATATTATGGTAAGATAGCTATTATATATTGATATTAATATTTCATATCAAAGTAAGTGTATCAATTTGGTGTGTTCTCTACCAAACTCGTGGGATAATTTGGTTGTTGTCATATGTAGTAATTCAACTACTTTAAGTTTTGATGAGATAGTCTCATCCTTGTTACCAAAAGAGATGAAAGAAAATTAAAAAAAAATGGAAAGTCATAATGAAAATTCCTTACCTATAATAGGAAGCTCCTAAGATAGAAATAAAATTATTTCTTGTGGGGGATCTAAATCTCTAGGAAAATTCCTATAGGTATATTGTATATGTTTAAAAGAAGAGCATTATAAGAAATAATGTAGATCCAAAAGTGTTGAGAAATCAAAAGGGATATGATGATGCCCCTTCTACAGAAGAAGAAACGTCTTCAAACAAGGGAGGGGATACATAATTGACCTCTTCAAGCACACATGCAGATCATAAGGTATGAATGGTCAACTTAAGTGCATATTTTCATATGATTCCTCATAGGGAGTGGTTTTGCAAGTATGAAAGGTATGATGCAGTGGTGCTTTTTGAGTGGATGGCTCGATAGTTGGAATCACGGGATAAGTAAATGTAAAGTTTAAGCTCATGGATGGAAATATTAGAATAATTTTTGGTTATGCACATCCCAAGATTAACCAAAAATTTGATTTTTATAAGCAATATGAGAGATGCAAGTGTAAAAATAGTATTTGAAAAGGAAAATTGTAGCATGGATCGAGAAGCAATCTTATTACTAAAGCCTAGAATTTGGATTGGAAATCTATATAAGTTACTAGGAATCACTATTAGTGACAAGCGTAATAGTTCCATTACTGCTAAGAGTGGAACCTAAGATGGAAAATATCCTAAAGTCTTTAGAGAAAAGACTATGTTGTGGCATCAAAGGCTAGCACATATCGAAGAGAAGTACCTTTGAGTACTACACAATAAAGGTATGTCAAAGGTATTTCTAAGTTCTCACTGGATTTGATTTCTCGGAACAAGAACATTGCTTATATGTGAAGTAAAATCCAATAATATTTTCCTTTGGTGTTACAAGGGCAAAGGGAATATTATAGTTTCTAGACAATGATCCGTTTGGACTTGTGTTAGTTCTATCACTAGGTAAATTTGTGTACTATATCGAATTTATAGATGTCTTCTCAAGGAATACATGGATTTATTTCTTCAATTGGAAATCCAAAGTGTTTGACCAATTTAAAGAGATTAAGGCTCTTATAAAAAATTAGAATATAGAGAATAAAATGAAGGTGTTGCGGATGAATAATTGTGGAGATTTCTGCACGAATTAATTTGAGGAATTCTACAAGAAGTGTGGTATATCAAGGTAGAGGATTACTCCATATAAACTTCAACAGAATGGATTTATAGAAAGGTTGAATAGGATGTTGATGGAAAAAGAAAGGAGCATGCTTAGTGGTGTTGGATTAGGAAAGTAATTCTAATCAGAGGTAGTGGATATTGCATGTTACGTGGTAAATCAATCACCCTAATTAGTGATCAATTAAAAGACTCCACATGAGGTATGGGCTAGTAAGAAACCATCTCTTAAAAATATCAAGGTATTTGGTTGTGATGCTTATGTACACATTCCAAAGGAAAATAGGGGTGAGTTGGATAATAAAACTAAATTGTATCTTTATTGAATATAAGGATGGTATAAAAGGTTGTGTATAGTTAATATGTGGTATTTAGATAAATCAAAGAAGTTGTCAAACAAGAAGCTCAATCAAGGGATAAATAACCAAAAAAAAAATAGATCTTAAATTAAAGGATGATGAATCAGACTCTACAGAATAACAAGAATTGGAAGAAGAATAACTTCATACTGTATTACTGAAGAGATCATCTTAGGAAGTAAGATAAGTATAATCTACCTGATTTTGTTCCAATTTTGCTTTGTTTATTATTGTTGGTGATCCTAGAACTTTTATGGAGACACTGGATTGAAAGGATGGTGAAATATAGAAAAAGGCCATGGTTGAAGAAATGGAAACCTTGGAAAATAATCAGGCTTGGGATCTAGTAGAATTGTGGGCTAGAAGAAACCTCATTGGAAACAAATGGGTGTTTAAGAAGAAGTTGAATACAGAAGGAAAAGTGGAGAAATATATTGCTCAATTAGTAGCAAAAGGTTATTCCCACATAGAGGGAATTGACTTTGGTGAGACTTTCTCTCATGTTCCCAAGTTAACTTCTATTATATTTCTTTTATTTGTAGTTGTTGCTTTTGATTTTAAAGTAGAATAGATGGGTGTGAAGACAACATTCCTACATGGGAATGTGGAAAATGAAATCTAGAAGTAGCCAAATGGATTTGCAGGGAAGGAAAGAAAGAGATGGTATCTAGGTTGAAGAAGTCCCTATGTGAGTTAAATAAATTACCAAGGATGTGGTATCGAAAATTTGGGGCTTATATATTGGGGCTTGGCTTGAGAAGGAGAAAAGAAGATCAAGTTATGTATTTCAAATTATTTGGTGATCATCTTATTTATTTGTTCTCGCCTATGATGATATGTTACTTATTGGAAATGACAATGAAATCATCTAGGATGTGAAAACTCAATTGTCCTTTAAATTTGAAATGAAGGATATTGGTGCTACCAATTTCATTTCGGGCATGGAAATTAAAAGAGATTGGAAAAATAGGGAACCCTAGCTAAATCAGAGGATAGGTAAAGGTCCTTTAAATATACAAGAATGTAAACTAGTAAAGGTCCCTATTCCTATAGGTGTAAATTTATTTGAAGATCAATGTCCTAAGACATAAGAATAGGAAGATTTCATGTCCTGTGTTCCATATGGCAGTGTGACTAGTAGTTTGATCTATGAAATTGTATATATTAGACCATACATTGCACCTATAGTGGGAGTTTTTAGCAAGTACATGTCAAAACCAAGGAAGGTGCATTAGGGAGCATTAAAGAGGGTTTTTGGGTATATATGTGGCAAGAATGTTGTATATTCATTAGAAAAAACTATGGTCATTAAGAAGTTCTCTTGGTGTAGAGAAAAATTGGGCATTGTTTTCATAGATTGTGTATCATGTACTCATATGACCCCTTGTAAAGAAAAAAACTAATGGGTGAATGTTGTGTTATATCCTTTGTATGATTATCTCCACGCATGATTTGTATGTGTTGGATGCAGTGGATGGTTTTTTCATATGTTTTTTGTAGTTTCCAACACATGATTTTTGCTTTTATTGGTTTTGTGGAACATAGTGGTTCATCCTATGGTTATGTAATTCCATTTAAGGAAATGTTGTTGCATTATAATCCAGGGTTAATCGATTGGGAATTTGTGGTTTTTGAGGGATATGCATATTGCATTTTAACATTGTAAATATATTGATATGTTGAAAAATCTTTTTGGTTTTCCTAGTTTCAGTTTCCAAGGTAAATCTTTGTGTTAAAAGTGTGTGCGTACCATTGTGTCCTTTTATGTTTTTTACTAAGAATCTATTTGCAGCAATTAATTGTATATGGTTAAAACCAAAACATCATGGTAGTTAGACCCGAGGTGTAGATTTGTTAGCAATAAAGTATATTGTTAAGGCACTCCTTATGACGTCATTGGTTCAAACCCCAATTAGCTTTGTGTGCCACGATTGGGGCCTCATGGGCATGCTTGGAGGTTATTGTGGTGGCGGATGACATCATGTCACATAAGTACAAGCCCATCCTAATTGTTGGTTTCACCACTTCATAAATAAATCAATAAAACATGTCCTACTAGTTAACAAAGGTCTACAATCTTGAATGTGGTCATTGTTAATCGTTAACTATGACAACACTTAGATTTGGAAGACATATTGGGATTGAATATTGTTAATAATTATTTTTCATTTCTCTATTGAAAGTACAATCTTAGTTTAATTTGGATTGTTCGTGGGATGCTTGATATTGGATTATTTGTTAAACATAAGGATGAAATATTGAATGTTTGATGAAGGTTATAATCAAAATCACTTGTTGAAAATAACATGTTGTATAGAATTTTTGGGTAACCTTACCTTTGAATTACGTATGTGTGATTTTAATGACACTAGTATGTTGATATATGAAATTGATTGTGCTTGTGATGATAATTTTATTATATGGTTGACATTTGATTATTGATAATAATTCAATGAACTTTTTGTAACTTGAATGACTAAAAGTGACATTTAATTTATTATGTTATTGAAACTTGTATATTAATGCTCAATATTTTGTGCTTGATGATATTATTTGAGGAATAATTTATCATGAACTTTGGGTGAATGTCTATGTTTGTTTTTTTTTTTTTTTGAAGTATATTGAATAATTGAAGTGAATACATTATACTTTTTGGTTTCATGAATGATTGAAATAGCTTCCTTCAAATATTTTGATAATTTTAGGAATGGTGTAGTATTTGGTTGGTAGTGAAATTTGAATTATCAGTGACATTTTTATTTCACGTGGGATAAGTGTGTCTTTATTTAATGATGACTAGTACAGAATGATTATTCATCTTACCTTGTGATTTTTCATTGGATTTTAGAGAAATGTACTACATTTTGATGAGACATATGTTGTCTAGGTGTATAAGTTATATGGAAACATTTTCAATAGATGCTTTAGCATTATTTTGGTTTTTCTACTTGGATAGTTGAACTTAAGTAGGAAAACATTTTTTTCAATGACATTTGTTAAATTTTGGTAGCATGGATAAGTGATTTTGCATAGGGTTAGTGTCAAGCATGTAGAAGATGTTTGATAAACTTTTCTTGCAAAGTGACTTTTAATTTTTCCTATGTAAAGGCACATTAGTTAATTTAATTAATTAATGTTGGTTAAAGTAATAATTTATTATAAAGTACCTTTAAGTAACTTATGATTAAATCATGACCATTAGATCCAAGGAGATGATGAGATTTAATCTCTTCCATAGATCATAGATCTCGTTGTGAATTACATGGTTCTTAATTACGAGGTTGACTTTGTGGATTACGAGGTTGGGAAAAGGGATAGAAGTAATTACTTGGAGAGAATGTCATGCATTCCTAGGAAACATGAACTTCAAGAGAAGTTGGCATGTATACCAAGGAGTAGTGAGTGAGGAAAAGAAAGGAAAAAGGAGCATCACACAAGCGAGGCAATTGTGCATGTAAAAATGGGGCAGTTGAGCATGCAAGCCAAGGTAAGCCGCATGTGTGAGGTTATTTTGCAAGTCTAAAATTTATGTTAGCGTGTAGATCTAGGCAAAAAACCATTGCGTGGCATGTAGATTGAGATAAATTTGTTTGACACAATTTTCTAGTCTTTGGGACAAGTTTATTGCTATAATAAATTGATAGTTTCCTTTGCAAGCTGAAATAAAATAAAAATATGAATGTTGCATTTCCCGAGTTGGGTTTCTAGAGTGAAAAGTTGCATAAACATTTATGTGCTTGATTTATGTTTCTGTTGTGTAAAATTTGTTAGAAACTCAGCAATATTTCCTATGCATAAATTTCATATTTGGTTTTTATATAATTTAAATTATGGGTAACATGGTAAATCCATTTGTCAAGCTTAGAAAAACTAACATGGTACCAAAGTCAAGCCTCTGAAAAAAAATTCAAGTGTTGCATAGGTTCAAGCCCAAAGGGGTTTGTGGTCTTTCTAAATTTTTCAGCCACAATTAAAGGGAATGATTTACCATGGAAACCAATGTAAGATATGAAGATAGGTTAGAAGGAGCCTCAAATTATCTTAAGTGGAAAGTCTGGATTATAGTTGTCTCAAGGAGAACAAGTTGTGGAGCTTTGATAGCTCCATGGTGGTTGTGCCTACATCAGATCCTATTTCCTTAGACCTCCATGAGGTGAAAGAAGCTATAGCACAGAGGATCATCTTGCACAAAGTAAAAGATCACCATTTCCCATTTTTCTAAAAGGAAAACAACAAAGGAGATGTAGGATGCACTCACAAAATTGTACCAGAGTGACAACCAAAATTGGAAGATGGTACTAAGTGTTGGAGAATGTAACTAGATTCGGTCTTCAAAATGACATTTGTAATCATGAATTTGTATAAAAAAAAAAAATATAATATATATATATATATATATATATATATATATATATATAGCATGGGTTTCATGCTCAAGTCTAGGTCAAAGCATGTTCTTCATGCTTCTAGGGTTTTTTAAGTCAAAGAAGAACATTTGTTATGTATTATAGTCCCATTTGGACTCTTTGTAATAAAAGAAAATTTATTTTGTTAAGTGTACAAGAGTCATTTCATTCTCCAAGGCCAAGTCGGCCTTGCTAGGCACCTTTTTGCTCTCTTGGATGATTATATATAGAGGAGACCTCATCCTCGTTTGCCACACACAATCAAGTTCGATCTTTGCAATTGAAAAGAAGAAAGGAAGAGTGAAGGACAAGAAGAAGGAGAAACCTAATGAAAAATAAATAATTGAGTTCTTAGACTGTTTTACGGACACGTGTGAAGGGATATAGGGTTTTTGTGCGAGTAGTAGGGCCGAAGATTGCAGGCTGAATTTTAAACCTAAGGATGAAAGGTGAGATTCTGACTTGGAACAGAATTTGAGGTTGACCATATTTGACCTGGTGAACTTTGACTCGGTTGAGAAGGAATTTTTGAGGGTTGACTTGGTGCTTGGAGGAGGTTTGGTCCTTGGGTTTTGGAGGTCTCATTTTGATATAATGATTCTATAAGAAGAAAAAAAATATTTCTGGGTTTTCCCCTTTGGAGGGGTTTTTCCTTGGCTTGGAGCCTATTTTTTGTGTTCTTTGTGTTCCTGTGATTTTCATGTATTTTATGTTTGATAATTAATTCATGAAGAACAAATAACAAAGTAATAAAAGGTCAACTAATATCACAAGTAATTATCAAGTTAGGAGAATCAACTCTAATCTGCAAATACATTGATTCTCCAACATGATATAGAGCACACTTTAGGTCTAAGAAGAACACAGATGGAAGATCACCTACTATTAGCAAAGTCATGGAAGTTCCGTGGTACTCTATGATAAACCTCTATAATGGCTAATTCAAGGAGGTACCAGAAGATCTAGAGAAAGCATCCATACGAACAACTGTAACTTTTACTCCTGGGCAGATGTAAAAGAGATATATATAAGAACGCAGATATATATATATAAATCATTCCATACGAATTTTTTCAAGTCACCTCCTCCAATATATGACTAAGATACGAAGTTCTGGTTCAATTATTCAAAGTTATAATTCAAGCATTAAAAAGTGAGTGAGATTTACATCCAAACTCCTATGGCATATCTCGCTCTTTTTGTAGCATGATGGAATGAGAATTGGACTACTAGACTGAAGTTTTGAAAGGAAACAAGAGATATTTATGGTAATATCTGGTAATTCGGACTTAAGGTAATATCTGGAAGAAATGCTAATCGTTGTATATCTAATATGACAAAAGATCTGAATTCAGATGCGAATACAAGATTATCTCCGAGGGAAAGACTGTAATAAGGGTTATTAGGGAAGTAACCATCACGAAATAGTGTTGCAACAGTAATACAAAAGATCTGAGTTGTTTGACGCAGTGATCTGAAATCAACAAGACAGTATTCTTAAGCATCTGAGTTTTGTTGTAATGGTTATATAGTTCTGGAACTACCTCTCATAAAAAAGGTCGGATTTGGAAAGAATGGGCTTAGAAAAAGTTCTCAATCAAGTCAGTTTTATGCAATGATCTCCTTTATACTCCTACAGCATATACTCTTCCTGGTTTGTATTGTAAGGCTGACATAATGCGATGGTGCAAAATTCATCTCCTTGACAATACACAGTAATGCGAGTTCCTTTCTTGGCATGCGAAATTGACACATCAACAATACACAGTATGGCTAATATAATGGTGAGTTGGACATGACAACATATCAGTGGTGACTGGTCAACTTGACAATAAGTTGCATGACTTGGCAAGGCATGTCCGTTGGAGTAAGCTGGCAGAAGGTAAAGCTTGAATTAGGATGTAGATTTGAACTTTTTCTTGAAATACCATATGAGGATCTGGTTACTATAGGATTATCAGAAAAATGCATGATCCCTTTAAGTAATCGCAGTAATGGAGATCAGGTAATATGGTAAAGGTACGTAGAATTTTTGTATATATGTCTAACATGAAAAAGGGTTTACTCGAACATGAAAAAGGGTCTACTCGAATATAGATTAAAGAAAATAAATTTCTTGTTGCATATTAAGGCTAGGTGTTGAAATCAAATGAAAAGGGTATGGTTATGGTTTTGCATTAAGGTTTTTGCAATTCCTTTGTGGTAAATTCCGATGACTAGAAAGTGGCTAGGGTTCATAAAGTGTTGAAGACTCTTGGTATTTAGAGTTTTTGAATTAATCCTAGAAGCAAAGGATTAAGCTAGAAAATCCTAACTTTAGCTAAGCAATCCTTCTAAAGAAATCTTAGCTCTTGGGAATGGTATCTAGAGTTTACAGAGTTGAATGTTTCTTAATATTAAAACCCTAGTCTTGAAAGTATAATTTTAGGGTATGTGGCAAAACCTAACAAAGGTTGGATTAAGAAGGCTTGAAGTCAAAACCCCTAGATTGACAAGATTGATATTATGTTTTTGTCTTTGTATATTTTGTGGTGAGAATTGCAGGTATAAATGAAGATTGTCAAGATAGTAGGACAAGAAGGATAGGTGAACAAGAGAATAGTTAGACTCATGTTCCTTGATGATAAGGATGGTAGAAAAGAATACCATATCAAAGGAAGGAATCTAAAACATGAAGAGGCTTATTAAATGACAATATGAAGGAAGGGGTATGAATATCCTTGAGAGCTCTTTCATTAGAAAAGATGAAGTCATGTTTTCAAATATTGTGGGAAAAGCTATACTTAGTAGCATGAGCTTGGTGAGTCTTGAATAAAGATTGGGTAAAGAACCCTTCTAGTTACTTACTTGGTACACAAAGACATCATTAATGAGCATAATGACATTGGTCAACATCTTATGTAATCCCTTGAAGTATAAAAGACTGACAACTTTGGAGGGAGTTATTGAAGATTGTTTGGTTCATTACATGAATATGTTTACTAATGATTGAAAGGCTAGAAAAAATATTCTAGCATGTAGATAGATTATGCAAAGAGATGATGACATCAGAAGCAGAAAATTGCAAAAATATGTTGAGAATGGTATCATTGTCTTGATTGAAGAAATATCTTCCACATGATGGCATGACATGTGAATAAATAAACTTGATAATTCTAATCAACATTCAATATGGTCTCTCGAAGAAGCATGGAGAAGAATTATGGGATAATATGAAGAAAGACCAAGAAAAGGAAGGTTGATCTTGAAGGAAACAAGTTACAAGAGGATCGTCATAATATTTATGACTTGCTATTGATTATCTGGTTAGGATATGACTTTGCTACCTGGAAGGACATATTGAATGACAATGGAAACAATGTATCTACATCGATTGAATGAATGACCTTGGGTATCCTTATAGAATTGAATGGATAAGAAGTCTACTCTATCTTGGCAGGAAAAGGTAGCAATATAAAAGGATAACCCGACAATCATGTTTCGATGACAATGGCAGATCACTTTCCTGATGGTTAAAAGAAGCTATGGCTAGCTCTACATTAATTGGTTCATATAATATCTTTGATGATAATAATGATTAAAGGAAATTGACATGAAAGGTTGATGACCTAAACCCTGTCATAGATTGAAGAAACAGTTTGGCTCCATAACATCCAGGAAGGTCAAAACTCAAGTATGATATGATGTGATGCAGGAGATCATGCAACTACCACCTAGGATTTCCAAGGAAGAATTAGTATTTGATGTGATGATACAATTTGAGACAAGCTAAGAACTTGTGATTATATCTTCCTAGTTGAAAGGAAGTAAGAAATCTCCTTCATGTTTGAGAAGGAGTAAGAATCTATTTCCTGATCCAGATGGAATTAGTATCTCCTCTCTAGTTGAGAGGGAGTGATGATGGATATCCCACACTATTCTCCATGCCTCATGCAGTAGGTCAAAACTAATAGACGTATGTTTAGTGAATACCATGGAGGGAGAATGGAGAATGGAGGATTGGGTAAGAATTTGGTACTAGTACTCCTTGAGAATCCAAGATAGGAAGTAGTCTCGTGGACCGACACTTTTTGAGGATCTAACAGGGTATCCAAGATAAGAGTGGTCGAAGAGGACCGCTATTCTTTGAGGATTTGGAATCCAAGACAAGAATATTCCTAGATAAACATACCTGGTGAATATCTAGATGGGGTATGTGCCTTGAGAGGTATTTTAGTGTCTCATGTAAATCCTCCCAACATTGTGCTCTAATCTAGTTGAGATATAAAGAATTTTTGTCAAGATCTTGTTATGTTTGAGAATGTTGGTTATGATGTTGATGCTTAAATATGGCTTATCAATCCAACTCTTCTTATGAGAATACTTCAATTTGAGAATCCCCGTACCTCATGATGGGATTATGAATACCTCTCTAGTTAATAGGAAGTGGTGGAATGTAACTAGATTCGGTCTCCATAATGACATTTGTAATCATGACTTTGTATAAAGAAAAAGAACTTTTTTATTTGTTGTAGCATGGGTTCCATGCTCAATTCTAGGTCAAGGCATGTCCTTTATGCACCTAGGGTTTGTTAAGTCAAATAAGAACATTTTTCGTGTATTATAGTCCCATATGGACTCTTTGGAACAAAAGATAATTTGATTTTGTTAATTCTAGAAGAGTCATTTCGTCCTCCAAGACCAAGTTGGACCTTCCATGACAAGCCATCCCTATTGGGCACATTTTCTCTCTCTTGGGTGACTATATATAGAGGATACCTTGTCCTCATTTGAAACACAATCAAGTTCAATCTTTGCAATTGAAAAAAAGAAAGGAAGAGCAAAGGACAAGAAGAAGGAGAAACCTAATGAAAAAATAAATAGAAGATATGAGTTCTTGGACTATTTTTCCCACACATTTGAAGGGATCTAGGATTTATGTGCAAGTTGCAAGGCTAGAGATTGCAAGACGAATTGCAGACCTGAGGATGAAGGACAAAGTTCTGACTTGGAACAAAATTTGTGGAGGTTGACCATATTCTACTTGGTGAACTTTGACTTGATTGAGAAATACTTTTGGAGGGTTGACTTGGTGCTTGGAGGAGTTTTCGTCTTTGGGTCTTGGAGGTCTTGGAGGTCTCATTTTGATATGATTCTATAAGAAGAGAAGAATTATTGTTGGGTTTCCCCTTTAGAGGGGTTTTTCCGTGGCTTGGAGCCTATATTATGTGTTCTTTTTGTTCTTGTGATCTTCATGTATTTTATGTTTGATAATTCCTTGATGAAGAAAAAATAATAAAGTAATAAAAGCCCAACTAATATCACAACTAATTATCAAGTGAGGATAATCAATTCTAATCTGCAAATACATTGATTCTCCAATACTAAGGGACAATCTCCATAGCACCAAGATGTCCAAGGGACAGAGTGTGACTTCTTACCTTACTAGGCTCACACACGTGCGAGATGAGATGGCAGTAATAGGGGAGACAACCCATGATTTTGAACTAGTGTGTATAGCCTTGAATGGCCTTAGAAAGTAGTGGGTTGTATTTGTAAAATGCATCATGGGATGAGAGCGTATTCCCACTTGGGAAAGGCTATGGGATGATTTCATACAAAAAGAGATCTTAGAAGGATCTCAACATGCAGACCAAAATAAAAAGGGTGAGGAGGAAGAGAACCTAGCTCTGTCATCTAAGAGCTAGGGAAAGTCCAAGGAAGGATCCATTAAAGGAGTTACCTCGAAGGAAATAAAAAGAATTTTAATGTTATCAAAGTGAAATCTTTTTCTTCCCACCAACTAGAGCATTTTCCAGTCATTGTCCTAATAAGAAAAAAGGGAAAACAAAAGAAGCAAGTCACTATTACAGCTAAGATGGACAAGTTTGTAACCATATTTGAGGATGACTTTTGTTAGGCCCCTATACTACTAGTGTAACCCCTTATTATTATTAGTACAACCCTCTTATTATATTGATGTACCCATCCCCTTATTATTATTAGTACAACCCTCTTATTATATTGATGTACCCATGTAGTGCCCATATTGTTACTATTGTTCCCCATAGAAGCCCATTATTGTTATTATTGTGCCCTTACATTATTATTGTTATGTAGGCTCTGATTATATAATGACCC
>APFE030316457.1:0-18515 GCA_000404065.3 Pinus taeda | reverse complement strand
TTACTAACCGTGTTATTGTAAATTAACCTAACTCCAATACGAAAAAACAACCCATCTTTAGTTCTCAAAGATGCCATTAATAAACACCTAAAAATGAGATGAAAAGAAGTGAACTCACTAATGGTGAATACGAACTAGATAATGGTAATCACTTTCATTATAAGTTAAAATATAGGAGGTAAAAAATACATGCCCAAGCTTATAACAATCAGATATTATACCTGGAAAAGTAATATAATAACATAATTATATTTTGATTGAAATAACATAAATTTGTAAGACATTCACCATGTTGAATAAAGAATGCTAAATAATCGGTGAAGGCACAAATAACGAAAGAAATGCCGACATTCTTAACGAAAACTTTGGGGCTTGGGGCTTTACCCATACAAACTCATCCTACACTCCGTCACATCGATATCAGCGAGAATGCCGGAGGAAACTAAATGGAACATTAATAAAATAATAAAATTTTAACGTTTACGAGAATAGATATAGTTTATAGGATGGTTAGTTTTTTTTTTTTGTTTTTTGTTTTTCCTTTTTTTTGCAATTCAATCTTTTTTATTATTTAATTAATGATGAGCTAACCAATTTTTTAAGAGTCTCTTCATTGAAAAGACAATGCCAAAAAATTTATGTTAAAAAATAGTTGTCACTGTTTTTGATGTCTTTGAAAGCATCAGATTCCAAAATGAAATGTTTTTCCAATTCCACTACCCCAGGGGTGCAAAAAGTACACATCCGCTTCTCCCAAGCTTCTTTAGGCCTTTTTCGCACTGTAGTTGATGCGAGTTAGTTCTTAATTGAACAATAAGAATCTTTGCTTTCCATGGATTGCTAGCTCCAATGTACTCCTTTTGTCAGAGATCACACGTGGGGTTGAATTTTTGAACATAGAACTTTTTCTTTCTACACAACTCTTTTCCCCATATATGCTTACTAAACTTCTCCATAACATAACCCTTTAAAACCTTGCTATTTGTAGGACATGCATTGAGGTAAATATTCCATTTTTGCATCCATTTGTTGTTTTGTCTGATCCATGATTTCTTTCTTTCACTCATTCCTTCATTGAAGATAAATTTAGGCCATCTACCTTCTCCCATTTGCTCAATTCTTAGAAGATACCTTATGAGACACACCATAGCAATTGCTTCGATGGAATTTGCTCATGTTTCACTCAACATTATCTCATAAGAAACCAAACTTCTTATTTTAAACTTGCTCATGATCAAATGTTTTTGGATTTTCTTAATTTGCTTCCATTTTGAGACAGGGATATTGCTAGACCACAATTCACACCCATATAATATCACTGGACAAACTAGGAGCCCAAAAAGCACTTTAATTGTTTTCCAATCCCATAACTTTGTCTCTCTACATATGTTTTCAAGAGCATATAATGCTTTCCACCGTCCTAAAATTCTCTTCTTTATGCAGTGCTCCCAATTAAGCTTGTTGTTGAAATCAATCCTGAGGTACTTGTATTCATTTACTTCTTCAAGAATGTTGACTTTAAAGAAGAACATATGTTGGCTCTGCTTCCTTTTATTTGAGAAAATCATTATTTTGGTCTTGCTGATATTGACTTACATCCCCACTGCTTTACAAAAATGTTCAAGGGCATAAAGGTGCATCTGCAATCCCTGGGTCGATTTAGCAATCAATACAAGGTCTTCAGCATATAAAAGAAGCTTTATCACAAACTCCCCCAACCGAACACCATCCCACCTTGCAGATTTAACCATTCTTCCAATTTATCAATATATGAACCAAAAAGAGTAGGGGATAAAAGGCAACCTTGCTTGACTCCGATGTCACCTCTAAAGCTTTCTGAAATGCTTGTTGAAGTTCTAATTTTGACTTCCACCTCTTCATAAAACCTATGGACAACAACTCTATAATGCAAAGGAATTTCAAGTTCTTCCATTCTACTCCACAACTTATCTCTAGGGACTATGTCAAATGCCTTTTTGAAGTCAACAAAGCAACAAAATACTTTTTCCTTGCCCTCCCAAACCTTTTCAATAATGTGTCTCAACATGATACCATGATCTAATGTAGAATTCTTCGACCTAAAAACCACTTGCCCTTTTGCCCTCTTTTCTTTGACTTTCGCTCACTTACTGATTCTGTTTTCCACCATGTTGCTGAAGAGATTTGCAAACAAAGAAATGATCATAATGGTTCTATAGTTGGAAGGATTATTAATGTCTCCATTTTTAAAAAGGGGCATTGCTAGACTAGTGTACCTGTTATCACAAAACCTCACCTTGACAGGCTGCTGATTAGGTAGACCTTGAGTAACTGTTTCAAACCAACTTTAGGCTAAGGCTTAGCCTCCTCAACCTGAGAGGGCTCTCTCAATAAGTTAAAGATTTTGATAATGGATTAGATGGCTAACTCTATGAAACAAATGCAGAAATGTGAATGGTTGAAACACAGTCAATGAATATCCATTGGGCTTATGGAGTTAGAAAATGCTTTGTATTACAACAAATTTAGCTAAACATGGAAGTCAAGGCATCAAAGTTGAATATATCAGTTAACACATAGGAACATGTAGGAAACATAGTCTACAGATGCATGAAGGAAGTTAGAGCATTGCCAATGAGTTCTAAGTATCATACATTTGTACTACTGCAACTAAGGAAATGAAGATAAACATAAACAAGCCACCATTGAACTCTTTCTGAATCCTAAGAAGTAAAGCCAAAGTCTGTATTCATAAAAACATAATCAAGTATAGTAATACAATATGAGTATTTTTTCTGAAATTTTCCAACCCATGGTGCATTACATGCCTTGTCTTATATAGAGTTTCCTTACAAGCTTGAATTCCTTCCTCTAGCAAAAGGGGAATTCGAATTTCTCTACACCTGACACCTATTGAACTTTAAATAAACTATTAATTACAATTGACTGTAAACTAACAATCTTAGAGACCTAATTTGACTAGGAGTGTAACTCCTTATCTATGCTGGCATCAACTTTAACTATGAAGCTAACTCGTTCCTTGAAATCTGTCCCTCTTCATCTTTGGCTTGAGTGCTGACCTTAAACTTCGTACAGGTCCTTGATTACTTGTCTTCAACTGTCCCTGGTTATTAGGAAAACTGCCCCTGTTTTTCTGCTTTAGTCTCCAAAGTGGTTCCTCAAATACTGTTAAGTATCTTATCCCTTTTATAGCATGTGATGACTTGAATTAGTCCCAAGATCTTGCTCAAATACTCGTGCTAAGACAAAACCCCTTAGGTGCTGGTTGAAGTATGATAGCTGTTTGAGCTACGAAATAATTGCTATTTTCATAACACAGAGTTTGGAGATATTAAAGGCTTCTTATTCTTTGAATTTGCCTTTGCTTTGTATTCAAAACTTCTGAGGTGGCCCTTTTATGTCTTTTACAACAACATTCTTTCATAATGAACTCGCCTTTCCATTTCAAAATTGATTCAAAAAACAAAACTGGCATCTTCATTAGTTTCGTAGCGCGCTACGAAATTGCTGTGCATTGTATGTCATTTTCAGCAGTTTCGTAGCACGCTACGAAATTGCTACGTGATTCAAAAACACAGTGTTTTGTCATTTTTTGGGATTTTCCTTGATGGCTTATCCACATGCTATGAGCAAAATAAGCTAACATTATCCATCCAAAATAATCTTCAATCTTCAAAAAGTAAATTTTGTATGAAAATGGTATCAAAATTTCTTCATTTACTGTCAAGTTCATTTATTATGAGGCTTTTCTGCTGGTTCATTCAACTGAATCTTCAAATCTTCAATCTATCTTTTCATCATTCAGATTCTAGTTCTCAATTTTGCATTGACTCTTCTGATATATCTTGCCTCTTTTATTGCAAGGAATGTTCAAGTGAAATATTGAGCATGACAGCTAACCACTTTGGGTATTGAAACTGTTTTATCTTCCCACAGAGCCTCCATTATGTTGAATTTGGTTTCCTTAACTGCATGTTTCCTTGAGGTTTTTCTAAGTTTGGCAATCTCAATATTGGCAAGCTTCAGTTTCTTTTTTACCTCTTCAAAACTACATTCCTCCTGCTGAGTGATAACTGCCTTACCTCTGTCATCTTTGTGTAGTTGTGATGATGTTTCTGATGGAATCACAGGTTCTTCAAGTAATTCTGCTACCTCCCCTGTCTCATTTTCTTCTAGCTGTGCCTCTTGTATCCTTTTTGAATGCCTTGTCACGGATCTTGTTGGCTTGAACACAAACTTTGAGACCTGGTCATCAAATTGAATCTTTTTAGAAGATTTAACTCTTTTGGTTTTGTTCTTGCTGGCTTCAAGTAGCTCTGCTTGGACTAGAGGAGTCTCTTCTATGTCTATGGCCTAGAGGAGATAGTTCAAACTTCCCTTTGAAGCTGGAATTTCACCAACAATTGCAGTCTTCGCCTTTTCCTTGGCCAATTGACTCCTTGTTACCCTTCTTTGGACAATTTTATCAACGGACTGCTCTTGTACCACCTCACTAATCTGAACCTTCTTCCTCTGTGACTATTGAGGGGTGTCTTGAACTGCTAGTGGTCTCATAGGCTCTTTCACCTGCTTTCTGGCTTTCAATTTCATAAATCTTCTTGATCTTGTTTCCTCCTGATGACTTACTGCTGGTGAAGAAATCTCCTTAACCTTAGGGCTAAGTCTTGTTTCAGTTTTAAAGCCTATCATAAACAAGAAAGCAGATCACTCTCTTCCAATCTTCTGCAGCTCATGTAAAACAATCAATTTGATCAACCCATGATGGAATAAAGAGGTTTCACAAGCTTCTTTCTTTAATTGAGCCTTATCAGACATTTTGCCTAAGCTATGAAATAGATAAAAAGGAAAAACAAGAGATATTTTTCAAATGAAATGTAAGAGGAGCATAAAATGGTAAGAGTACACCTTATGATATCTCCCCTCACAGGTAAAGTATATTTGGATGCAAGTCAGCAAGTTGGCATATGAATCCTTTACATAGCTTCTGGGCAGTGATTTGGTTAAGTCCGAGCCTTTGAATTCTGGCTTCAGAAACTCTTGGCAGGGTGCCATTTCAAATTTAAAGTTCTTGAACCATTTTTCCTGACCTCTTGGTATCTCGGTGACTGCAGATATGACCTCGGGAGAAATTGGAATTTACAGCACTCCAACTCTTGAATTCAAGCCAATGAAATTGAAAGCGAAATCTATGGTTACTTGAACGTGACCACCTTGAAGTTTTTCGCAGAATCTCCAACATCCCACCTGTTTGAATGCATGTTCAAAATATCTGCTTATCATGAGCATATCTAAACCGTTGGGCTCAGTTCTAAGACACCGGCCTGATCTGTGGCTTTTCCTTTCCTCAGACATGTCTATGAAATCGCTGTGAGAAAACTTGAAGGTAAACCTACACTGAATTGGTTTGAAAACTGCCTCGCTTGAAATTTTAAAACTGAGAACTGCCTCGCTTGAGCTTTCAAAAAGTTTTAAAGACTACTGTCCTTAAGCTGCCAATTGTCTTCTTGTGCATGAAAGGATTACGAGAAAAACCAAGACTATCTCACCTCACTTTACCCTTTTTGAAATTTGAAATAGCGTGTACAAGATCTTTAACGAACCTAATGATGAGAATGAATGATTGCATGTGATAGGCATGGTTCAAGAACTGACACATCGTGATGAAAGATTAACGGATTTTGATGGAAAGATAGCTAGACAACATCTGGCACGAATCCCCAATTTCATAGCGCAGCGAGTGCAAATTTTGTGTTTTGCGCTACGAAATATCCTAGTTATGAATCCCTGTTTTCGTAGCGCACATAGTGTATTTTTATGAGTTTGCGCTTTGAAAACTCCTAGTTGATTTCGCAACACATGTCAACTTTAAAACAGTCTTAACACATGACACCTATAAACCAATGTGAGACGAATGATAGTTGAAACAAGCTTATTGACCTTATTTGATAATGGGAACAAGACCCTATTCTATGTTTTAGACTGCCCTAAACAAAACAATAGAAATGACTTGACCATGACTGACTTACAACTTTAGAACCATACAAGCTGTCCCAATTTTTTTTTATATAGTGATAATAGTGGCTCCACTTGGGATAGTGTGCCCTTGTGGTACACTAAGAACTTGTAGGTCCAGTGCTTCATTCACCTATGATAAACATAAATTTGTTTAACAAGCATCCCCTTTAAGCTTTTTGGGCCTTCACCTCGGGCTTAAGCCTTCTGTTTCAGCTTGTCATTATTAGCAAAAAACTGATAAAACACATATATACAATGTTATGAGAAATTGGTAATACCTCAACGATGATAATGCTTTAGGAACCTGCCATTAACAGGTCCTCCAGCATATGATCCTCCATCAATTTCCTGCAGAATGTAAGTATTGTTTCCATGGAAAGTAGCAATATGATAAGGACCTTTCCACAAATTCTCAAACTTACCATGCTTGCCTTGATTTTGTTCTGGCCGTGTTGATGACTGTCATATACTTCATTTCTCTTCTCCCGCAATTATATCAGCTGATTGATTCTCCTTTGAATGGCATTTGGTTCCTCTTCTAGTCCTTGCATTAGTTTCATTACCAGTACTCCAAGTGATGTTGGAAATATAGCTTCAGCACCATACACTAATTCATATGGCGAAGTGCCAATAGATCTCTTTGTACAAATCCTATCAGCCCACAAGGCATACTTCAATTTCAAATGCCAAGCTTTATTGTTTTCCTGCAACATCTTTTTAATGATCCTTATAATGCTTTTGTTGGATGATTCAACAAGACCATTCCCTTGCGGATAGTAAGCAGTAGAGTGTCCAAGAGTAATGTGATATTGGTGACAAAAGTTAATCATTTTCTTGGACTTAAAAGATTGAGCATTATCGGTTATAATCTTCATTGGGAAACCAAATCTAGACAATATGTTATTTTCTAGAAAAGAAATAATTACTAAATCATTAGCTTGCCTGGTTGGAATCGCCTCTATCCATTTGGTTAAGTAATCTGTGGCTATGAGAATCCAACGATGATGTCCTGATGAAGGGGGATGAATTTCTCTAATAAAATCCAATCCCCATTGCTGGAAAGGCGCCTACACATATATAGGAACCAAAGGCAAAGGCACAAGCTTTCTTCTCCCTTCAAAGATTTGACATTCATGACATGCAGCCACCCTTTTGTAAATGTATTTGAACATAGTTGGCCAAAAATATCCAGCTCTTAAGATCTTATTTGTAGTAACTTTTCAATAGTGGTGTCCTCCACAATCTCCTTTATGAAATTCTTCAATAACCTTATCAACTTCTTCTTCAAGGAGACAATTTAACAAAATCCCTCCTGCATCTTTCCAAAACAGATTTTGGTCATATACAAAATATCTTAAAGATTTCAACTTGACAAGCCTCGCTTTAGACTTTCTTAGATTGGCAGGAGCTTTATTATGTTGTAGAACAAAAGCCACATCTTTGTAACATTCTGAAACCAATAATTTCTCATTGATTTGGACCAATTCTTCCTCGCTTTCAGAAATTTCTGATATTTTTGCATTCAAATTAATGTCAAGACAGTCCAGATTTGACTGAGTCATTAACTTTGCCAAGCCTTGACCCTTCACTAATTTGGTCGGTTTGATGTCTATGTCATACTTTAGCAATTTTTCTATCCATTTGCCCCTCTTACAATCTGGATTTGCTTGTGTCAAAATATCTTTTATTACAACACTTGGAACATAGGTGACAATATGAAAATGCAAAACATAGATTCTGAAATCTTTTATAGCTTTCACCAAGGCATAAGCTTGCTTTTCTAGAATATTGTACTTCAGTTCAGCATTTGCCAATGTCCTACTAAAGAAATAAATAGGCTATTCAGTACCTTGATTTCCTTTTTGTAGAAAAACTCCAACAATTGTATTTTTAGAAGCAAATGTAAAGCTGATGAGTATTGGTGCTTGTTTAAGTGCTTTCTTGATTTCCTCAAAAGATTTCTTTGCTTCAGCTTTCCACTTAATGTCCACACCTTTCTTTAACATCCTTGTTATATCCTTGATAATCTCAACAAAATTAGGAATGAAGCGCCTAACAAAATTCACTTTTCCAAGAAAATATTGGATCTCTTTCCTACTTCTTGGCAGATCTAGCCTTTGAATTGCACTAACTCTATTAGGATCAATCATAATTCCTTCTTCAGAAATAATATGACCAAGTAGCTTGCTTGATGTTAAAGCAAAGATACTTTTAGTGGGATTAAGTGAGATACCCAACCTTCTACATTTCAGTAGAATTATTTCAAGGTGCTTCAAATGGTCTTCTTCTCTCTTTGAAAAAACTGTGATGTCATCAAGATAAACAACCACTGATTTATCCTTATCTTCAGCAAAAGCAATATCCATTGCTCTTTGAAAGGTGCCCCCCACATTCATGAGAACAAAAGGCATATTGGCTTACATGAATGTACCCCATGGCGTTGTGAAGGCTGTCTTCTCCTGATCATCCATATGCACAAGAATCTGATTATACCCTGAGAAACCATCAAGCATAAACATTCTTTATGAACCAACAATATTTTGCATAATTAAATCCATCTTGGGAAGAGGATAGTTATCTTTCAATGAAGCCTTATTCAAATTTCTGAAGTCAATACAAATTCTGATATATCCATTCTTCTTCCTAACCGGAACCAAATTTGCAAGCCAATTTGAAAATCTGATTGGAACAATGATTTTGGCATCGAAGAGTTTCTTAATTTCCTTTTCTATTAATGGCATGAGAAGAGGATTAATTATACTTAAATTTTGTTTGAAAGGTTTCTCATTCCCTTTAATGGGAATAATATGTTGAATAATAAAGGAGTCATATTGTTTTAAATCAACATAGATCCAAGCAAAAACATCAACAAACATTTCATCATCTCAACATATTTTTGAAAGAAATTTTGAGATTTTAATCATCTTAGGTACAACTGAAGTCCCTAAATTGTCGCTCTCTGCTTCCTCCTCATCAGCCTGTATCTTTGGGGATTTTAACACATCATTTTGATCGAATAACTTCTCAAGAGGAATAAGACCCTTTGGTATTAATTTTTTTTTTTTTTTAATTTAAGACTTCAGAATTCTCTTTTGATTCAACAAACATGTTTTGTTGATCCACTTGAGTGCTTTCAAATTCTTCCTTTACTTCAATGAAATTCTTTACCTGTTGATCATCTTCAAAGACTTGCCAATTGGTGATGTTATCTGATATAGCTGGTAGATGACGAACTTCCACCTCATACTTTTCAGAAGAATGAATAGGAATGACAAACAAACTTGCAGAAACAACAAGTGAATCAGCAATGGAGTTTTGATCTCTTGTTTTGATAGTGAAAGAATATGCTTGAAAATTATCCAACATATCTAACACTAGATTTCGTATGCTCTCATTCTTACATCCTTTGTTTGATAAGCACCCTCCACTTGTTTAATAAACAATTCAGAATCTCCAAAAACATAAATGTTTCAAGCCTTCATCTTTAACAAGACTTCTAAGCCCAAAATCAGAGGTTCGTATTCAACCATATTATTTTTGCAATCAAAGTTTAGTTTGTAAGAGTAAAACTTACTTTCATCACTTGTATTTGTGATCCAAATCCCAGCTCCTGCCCCTTCCGTTCCTGCTGATCCATCGGAGTACAAAGACCACCATCTCTTCACCTCTTTCTCATTTTCTTGTTGATTTTCTGAGTGCATCTCTTCCGATCCACTGTCATACGACTCATTGAAAAGAATGGTAGATCCAAGCTCAGTATCAAATGAATAAATAGGAAAATTCTGAGGCTTGTATTTGCTGCCTACCATATAGGCCATTTTGGTCTCTCGATACAGTCTCCTTTGCTCACCAAAAACAAGGATGGTAGCATAGGTAAGGTCCATCTGCATTGTGCCTTTGATTTTTGCTGCCCATGATCTCAACAGCAACCCAAACTTTGGCGGAATGTTAGCCACAACAATGTCCATGACAATCATTTTTGCTGGGATTTGTGTTAGACCAACAACAACATCTTTAATTAAACCAATGCATTGGACTCTTTTTGAATCAAAGGAGAATAAATCTTTATATGGTCTTGTTACCTGTAATCCTAACCTCTCAATGATTACCTTAGGCATACGATTATGACAAGCTCCTGAATCCAACATAGCATTATGTAAGGTCATATCATGAATACTAATGCTTACATAGAAAGGAGGAAATTCTTCATTTAGATCGTCTTTTAGCCTTGGACCCAAGTATATAGTAGGATTATCTTCTTGCACATTTAAGCTATCAGCAGCTCCTGGTTGTGAATTTAACATCTCTACAATCTTACTTCTGTATTTCTCTACCTTGAGAATTTCACTAAAAGGGACTGATATTTTCATTTTTGCAATTTCATTCTCAAGGTTAAAAACAGAAACAATTTTTTCAATTTCTTTGATAGGAGATGAAGGTTGAATGTCCTTTTTACCAAGTAGAGAGTCATTTTTACCTTCGACAACCTTTTGGGTATCCTTTTTGGCTTCAACTGTCTTTGAAACATCCTTTTTGAATTGTGTTTTTTCTGCAATGATTAGTACATTTCTATTTCTGAGGTTGTACTATTTTTGCATTTCAAATATAGCATGTTGATACCCCTTTACATAGTTTGAAGGCTCCTCTCCTTGTTTGGTCAAACTGGACTCATCATGTTCTTCCTTAGTCAAGAAGATCCCTGAGATTTCTTCATCAAGACAATGGATAGATTCTTCAGGAATCTCAGGGTCATCTTCTTCATCAACCAAATTCTGCTGAAAAGAAGGTCTCACTTGAGGATCAGTCTGCTGATTTATATTTTCTCTTGGTCTTTGTTGGTTTTGAGGTCTTCTAAATTGAGGATTTCTAAATTGAGGCTCGTGCTGCACAGGAGGGGCAAAGGAATTTCCAAGAGCTAACCTATCCATTAGCTTCTCCATGGTCTTCATCATCGAATCTATCTTATCTTCAGGAGCTGAAGAGGAAGGTTTCTCTTTTTCTTGCAATTCAGATTTTCCCATTTTTGATTTTTTAGCAGCAACCATGTTTAATTCAACTTTTATTGCATCATTCTAAATATCATCAAGTGTAGCAGAGTCTCTCTCTCTCTAAGCAACAAAGAAAAATCAGAATCAAATGCTTCAACATACCTCATTTGTGCTAAGGCTTCTGGAGGTTTTAAGCAAGCTGGGATTGAATTAAACACTTTGTTAAACCTTTTTGAGAAGTTTTGAATGGTTTCATCAGGTGCCCTCCTAAGATTATTGTACTCGGTAAGAGATTGAATTGGATTAGTTCTATTTCCCCATTTCCTTAGAAAGCTATCTTCAAACTATACCCAATTATGAATGCTTCCTGCTGGGAGGGATTTAAACCATTTTCTAAATTCCCCAATAAAGGTTTGTGCAAATAATCTTAACTTCACATCCTCATCATCAACTTCCTCTCTGTCAGCAAAATCATTGAATTTGTCTACATGTTCTCCTGTTGTGATTTCTTCATCCCCACCCCATGTTGGAATTCTTGCAGCGTATTTTCTAGGAAGGCCATGCAAAACGGTAAGGAGTGTAAGTGGGGCATACCTAGCAGGTATGGCCATGATCAAAGGAGGAACAATAATGACATGGACAAAAGGGACAGATGATGAGGAACTGATATGAGGGGGACTGCTTGGTGTCTAAAAGCCACTAGGAATAACAGAAACAGAAGACGAGGAACTAATATGAGAGGAATCCTTGGGCTCTGCAAACCAGTGACAAATGTACTCCAATTGGGAAGGGGTAAACCAACTTTAGATCTTAGCAAGACTTCAAAAGGATCAAGTTCTTTTAGTTTATCTAAGGCTTCCCTTTCTAACAACAATTCAGAAGTAACTACTTCCCAAAATTCCTCTTTATCTTCTTGTGATACTAAGGCTTGAGGTATCAATTCCTTTCTTTTGCAAATATAAAATAATTCCGATGAGTTCTTCTTCATTTTCTGATCTAAACAACACCTCATGCATTTTATCATCAACTATTTTGTCCTCAGGACTTCTTGAGAATTCAGAGAGCAAATATTTTGAATAAGATGGAGTACCTAGTGTTTTAGTAAATCTTTGTCTACTCCTTGAAAGAGTGTTGGGATTGTCCACAGGAGTAAGTGGATTTGGGTCAGGATTGCTCCGTGTATATCTCCCTCTCGAAGCCACCTTTAAAACTTTGAAAATGTATGGAGTCACCAAGGTAGATTGCAGCCTCGAAAAGTTTTCTGAGCTCCCGCTATCTTCAGAAGTTCAACTTCTTGATTTTGGGAATGAATAATCTTCAGGCTCCCGGTAGACGCACCAAAATGTTATCACAAAACCTCACCCTGACAGGTTGCTAATCAGGTAGACCTTGAGTAACTATTTCAAACCAACTTTAGGATAAGGCTTAGCCTCCTCAACTTGAGAGGGCTCTCTCAATAAGTTAAAGATTTTGATAATGGATTAGATGGCTAACTCTATGAAACAAATGAAGAAGTGTGAATGGTTGAAAAACAATCAGTAAATATCCATTGGGCTTATGGAGTTGGAAAATGCTTTTTATTACAACAAATTTAGCTAAACATGGAAGTCAGGGCATCAAAGTTCAATATATCAGTTAACACATAGGAACATGTAGGAAACACAATCTACAGATGCATGAAGGAAGTTAGAGCATTGCCAATGAGTTCAAGGTATCATACATTTGTACTACTGCAACTAAGGAAATGAAGATAAACATAAACAAGCCACCATTGAAATCTTTCTAAATCCTGAGAAGTAAAGCCAAATTCTGTATTCATAAAAACGTAATTAGGTACAATAATACAATATGAGCATTTTTTTCTGAAATTTTCCAACCCCTGGTGCATTACATGCCTTGTCTTATATAGAGTTTCCTTACAAGCTTGAATTCCTTCCTCCAGCAAGAGGGGAATTTGAATTTCTCTAAACTTGACACCTATTGAACTTTAAACAAACTATTAATTACAACTCACTGTAAACTAACAGTCTTAGAGACCTAATTTGACTAGGAATGTAACTCCTTATCTATGCTGGCAACAACTTTAACTGTGAAGCTAACTCGTTCCTTGACATCTATCCCTCTTCATCTTTGGCTTGAGTGCTAACTTTAAACTTCGTACGGGTCCTTGATTACTTGTCTTCAACTGCCCCTGGATATTAGGAAAATTGCCCCTGTTTTTCTACTTTAGTCTCCAAAGTGGTTCCTCGAATACTGCTAAGTATCTTATCCCTTTTATAGCATGTGATGAATTGAATTAGTCCCAAGATCCTGCTCAAATACTCGTGCTAAGACAAAACCCCATAGGTGCTGGTTGAAGCATGACAATTGTCTGAGCTATGAAATAATTTCTATTTTCATAACACAGAGTTTGGAGATATTAAAGGCTTCTTATTATTTGAATTTGCCTTTTCTTTGTATTCAAAACTTCTGAGGTGGCCCTTTTGTGTCTTCTACAACAACATTCTTTCATAATGAACCCACCTTTCCATTTCAAAATTGATTCAAAAAACAAAACTAGCATCTTCAATAGTTTCGTAGTGCGCTACAAAATTGCTGTGCATTGTATGTCATTTTCAACAATTTCGTAGCGCTACAAAATTGCTATGTGATTAAAAAACATAGTTTTTTGTCATTTTTTTGGATTTCCCTTGATGGCTTATCCACATGCTATGAGAAAAATAAGTTGACATTATCCATCCAAAATAATCTACAATCTTCAAAAAGTAATTTTTGTATCAAAATGGTATCAAAATTTCTTCACTTACTGTCAAGTTCATTTATGCTGAGGCTTTTCTGCTGGTTCATTAAGCTAAATCTTCAAATCTTCAATCTATCTTTTCATCATTCAGATTCCAGTTCTCAATTTTGCATTGACTCTTCTGATATATCTTGCCTCTTTTTTTGCAGGGACTATCCAAGTGAAATATTGAGCATGAAAGCTAACCACTTCGGGTATTGAAACTGTTTTATCTTCCCACAGAGCCTCCATTCTGTTGAATTTGGCTTCCTTAACTGAATGTTTCCTTGAGGTTTTTCTAAGTTTGGCAATCTCAAGATTGACAAGCTTCAGTTTCTTTTTTACCTCTTCAAAACTACATTCCTCCTGTTGAGTGATAACAGCCTTACCTCTGTCATCTTTGTGCCATTGTGATGATGTTTCTGATGGAACCACAGGTTCTTCATCTAATTCTGCTACCTCCCCTGTCTCACTTGCTTCTGGCTGTGCCTCTTGTATCCTTTTTGAATGTCTTGTCACGAGTCTTCTTGTCTTGAACACAAACTCTGAGACCTGGTCATCAAATTGAAGTTTTTTGGAAGATTTAACTCTTTTGGTTTTGTTCTTGCTGGCTTCAAGTAGCTCTGCTTGGACCAGAGGAGTCTCTTCTATATCGATGGCCTGGAGGAGATAGTTCAAACTTCCCTTTGAAGTTGGGCTTTCATAAGCAATTGCAGTCTTCGCCTTTTCCTTGGCCAATTGACTCCTTGTTACCATTCTTTGGACAATTTTATCAACAGACTGCTCTTGTACAACCTCACTAATCTGAACCTTCTTCCTCTGTGACTGTTGAGGGGTGTCTTGAACTGCTAGTGGTCTCATAGGCTCTTTCACCTACTTTCTGGCTTTCAATTTCATAAATCTCTTGATCTTGTTTCCTCTTGATGACTTACTGCTGGTGAAGAAATCTCCTTAGCCTTAGGGCTAAGTCCTGTTTCAGTTTTAAAGCTTGTCATAAACAAGAAAGCAAACCACTCTCTTCCAATCTTCTGCAGCTCATGTAAAAAAATCAACTTGATCAACCCATGATGGAATAAAGAGGTTTCACAAGCTTCTTTCTTCAATTGAGCCTTATCAAATATTTTGCCTAAGCTATGAAACAGATAAAAAGGAAAATCAAGAGATATTTTTCCAGTGAAATGTAAGAGGAGCTTAAAATGGTAAGAGTACACCTTATGATATCTCCCCTCACAGGTAAAATATCTTTGGATGCAAGTCAATAAGTTGGCATATGAATCCTTTACATAGCTTTTGGGCACTGATTTGGTAAAGTTCGAGCCTATGAATTCTGGCTTCAAAAACTCTTGGCAGGGTTCCATTTCAAATTTAAAGTTCTTGAACCATTTTTCCTGACCTCTTGGTATCTCGGTGACTACAGATATGACCTCGGGAGAAATTGGAATTTCTAGCACTCCAACTCTTGAATTCAAACCAGTGAAATTGAAAGCGAAATCTTTGGTTACTTGAACATGATCACCTTGACGTTTTTCACAGAATCTCCAACAGCCCACCTGTTTGAATGCATGTTCAACATCTCTGCTTCTCATGAGCATATCTAAACCTTTGGGCTCAGTTCTAAGACACCGGCCTGATATGTGGCTTTTCCTTTCCTCAAACATGTCTATGAAATCCCTGTGAGAAATCTTGAAGGTAAACCTACACTGAATTGGTTTGAAAACTGCCTCGCTTGAGCTTTTAAAAAGTTCTGAAGACTACCATCCTTAAGCTGCCCATTGTCTTCTTATGCATGAAATAAGCACGGGAAAAACCAAGACTATCTCACCTCACCTTACCCTTTTTGAAATTTGAAATAGCGCATACAATACCTTTAACGAACCTAATGATGAGAATGAATGGTTGCATGTGATAGACATGGTTTAAGGACTGACACATGGTGATGAAAGATTAATGGATTTTGATGGAAAAGACAGCTAGACAAGATCTGGCACGAATGCCCGATTTCGTAGCACAACCAGTGCAAATTCTTGGTTTTGCGCTATGAAATCTCCTAGTTATGAATCCCTATTTTCGTAGCGCACGTAGTGTATTTTTATGAGTTTACGTTACGAAAACTCCTAGTTGATTTCGCAGCACATGTCAACTTTAAAACAATCTTAACACATGACACCTATGAACCAATGTGAGACTAATGATAGTTGAAACGAGCTTATTGACCTTATTTGACAATGGGAACAAGACCCTATTCTATGTTTTAGACTGCCCTAAACAAAACAATAGAAATGACTTGACCATGACTGACTTACAACTTTGGAACCATACAAGCTGTCCCAAATTTTTATATATAGTGATAACATGTCCAATCTCTTGGGAATCCTTGTCGAATGATGTTTTTGAATATTTCCATGTTGTGTGGTGCAAGAATGTTCATTCCCCACTTTATATATTCTGCTTGAAGTTCAACCAAGTCCTTTTCCTTTCTTATTTTCAACTTCTTAATTCCCATCTCTACTACCTGTAATGTGAAAAGATTTGTAGTTGTGTTGATCCCGGGAGGAGGCTCCTCCTCTGATTCTTTCTCATAGAGTTGTCTTGCATAGTCAAACCATTGATTGGTTGTAATATTATTTTCAATTTTCTTCTTCCTTAGTTGACGTTCCAGCCAAAAACGCGTTGGGTGATTCTTGCCTAGATATATTAACTCTTCTCACCTTGTTTGTATGAACTCGTGTTTTTTATTTTTTAAAATCTGCTTATATAACTTTACATTCATCTTCTGCTTGCCTTCCTTTTTCAAGGATTTTCTTGTCATTTTGCATTCCTCATCAAACCAAGCATTTACAAGAAAACAATTTGATTCTGATTTCCTATTTTTTTCTCTTTTGTACTCTCAAGTGCACTCTGAGTTATATTTGTTAACTCCTGACTATTGAGGCTTTGGGAACCACTCTTCCCCTTCTAAATTGATCTCTCCAACATTGTTTTGAAGATAGTGTAATTTTCCTGTGTTAGAAGAATTTTTCCCCTTGATATCGATTGTCAAGAACATTGGGTTTTCTTCCTATGCTGTCTTTCTTCTAACCAATATAGCTTTATATAAATTGGGTTATGGTCTGATTTTGAGTTCCACATATGCTCTCCAATCTTAACTTCCTCTATCCTTTCTATCAATGTTTGTGAATAAATGACATAATCAACAAAACTTGCCCCATTGTATGTGTTGCAAGTTAAATTCCCAATAGATAATTAAGTTGAAAGCACCACACAACTTGAGCAACTCCTCTCCAAAATGATTGCTAACTTTTTCATCTTCTGAACATCTCAACCACTGGGGATTCTCCTCTTCAATGAGCCAAAAAGGATTGTGATCTTGTTTGCAACAAAAAAAACTAGCTTGTTGATTTATTGTTCTAGCATTGAAATATCTCACTAAAATAACTTCTCCCTATTGAGAATATACAACAATATCTTTCTTTAAAGATGCATATGGGCTTTTGCTATCTAGCCCCTTATTTTTGTAAGTTTTTGAGGCTTGAGGTGCAAAATAACATGTTGCAATTCTTATGTGGTTCTCATTCTCTGTTATTTTGAACCATAAATATTGTTTATTTGTATCTTGTTTCACAAACTGTATGTGATGACCATATTTTTCTTTCACTAAAACTAGTATTCCTCCATACCCTTTGCCATTTTCGGCTACCTCATTCCAAACTACTAATTTCAAATAACCATCAAACATAGGAGTTTTACGACCATCATGTTCATGAGTTTCTGTGAGACAAATTATGTCTCTACCTTCTGCAATAGGCCCTATCCCAGGTCCCCTCCTCCAAGGGTAACCTCTACAGTTCCAACAAACTAGACTTAGGTAGACGTGGGTAGGATTTGATTGCTACGCGGCTTGGCACACAAGACTCAAATTTGAGCCTTCACCCCTTTTCATCCATGTTGATCCTGTTGTTTTCCTCCCTAAAAGAGTTTTAAAACAGAATGTAGTGTTTTTCAAAATATGGTGAGAGTCATAACCTCATGCTCCAGCCTCCAATTCAAAGCTTTGGTGTTTGAGTTTATGCCTAAAGGAAGTTTAGAGAATCATTTGTATCCTGATAGAGATGAAAATAATTATTTTGGTATTGCAAGACTAATTGGTGTAACCGCAACTGATTCACTTACATCATCACTTTCTTTGAAAGGATCAATGGGCTACATTTCCCCAGGTATGGATTTTAAAACAATACTTTCACCTGTCTTTTCTCAGTAATAGTTTTGTATTATATGCACTGGTTAAGTAACTTTTGATGTTTTTTTAATATTAATGTAGAGTATGGAATGGGCATGACAATTTTCAAAAAAGGAGATGTTTATAATTTTGGTATTTTGTTATTAGAAATGCTTACTAGAAAGCAACCAACTCGTGACATGTTTGTTGGAGAGCTAAATTTGCACAAGTGGGAAGCCTTGCATTTCCAAATAAAGTGAAGGAGGTAATTGATGATTTTTTTTTGAATAGGTGAATGCATATGATTTTGAAGAAAATAATATATACAATTACCTCCTTTCTTTGCTACATCTTGGTTTGAGTTGTTCAAAAGATTCACCTAAAGAAAGACCAACCATGAGAGAAGTGGCAATGGTATTGGAGAGTATAAAAAAGGATTTGATAACAATTTTAGTTTCTTCTCAAATATTGAGATGAATCATATATGATTTCTTAGTAATAAAAATGAAGCAAGAAA
>APFE030316454.1:0-11446 GCA_000404065.3 Pinus taeda | reverse complement strand
ATGTATGATGAATATTTAAATATTGCTTCCCTGTTCAGCCTTAGCAGTTGGTCATGTATCTTGTTGGCAATAAACTTGGCATAATTGTATTTTACAGCAGGGGGCTTCCCAAGGCTATATGCAGATAACAAGACCAACACAGTTTCATCAACATGTTCATTTGTGGAGAACCCCAGCACAAAGGATATCATGTTCACTAGCAGCTTTCCTACCTCATTGAAATTTGCATATGGGAAAGGAGGTGGCCCAGAAGGTTGGCAGTCTGCTCTCATGAACGTATTGGCAACAGCAGCAATATCAATGCTAGAGAGCTTGGAGCCCTCATCCAGGAAGTACTTTATGGAAAAAGGGTAGAGCAAGTGGGTTTGCTTGTAATTTAGCATCTGATTGATGGAATCAGGAGTAATGTAAAAGAGTATGCTCCCAGATGGAGACTTAACAACTTTGAGTTTTTGGTCATAATTCTTTGCGCAAAGGTGAATGATTTCAAGAAAGATATTCACAGAAGGCAAGAAATAGATAGGAAGATTTGGCTCCCAGATGCCATACATGTCACTGTTGTCCAAGTGACTGTTTCTCAGCTGGACGAAGGTCTGCAAGTGGTTCCTCTCTGCCACAAAATCTGCAATGAGGAAATCATTGTCCACAAGAGGCATAGCTTCAAGCTCCTTACTGGGTGGATTAATAGGAGAAACATCTAGAGCTGATGGAGTGGCCATGTTTAAACTTTACTGGATAATTACTTGAGCTTAGGATTAGTAAGAAGGCTGAAGACTGCCCACTGAATTTTTGTTTGGGAGTGAGTAGTTCTGAGAGTTTAAAAAAGACTTTTCATAGGGTTGATGAACTGTGGGGCACTCTGTTGAAAAAACCAGAGTGTTTTTTAGCTAAGTAGCTCGGCTTTGCAAAGGGAATTCTCATAAAAGGGATCAGTGTGTAGTTATATGGGCTTTAGTCGGTAGCTCGTCTTTTAAAATTACTTTTTCAAGGTGAATTTCGCAAAAGGGCATGGGTTTGCAGAGGTTCGTGGTGTAGGGACTTTACCAAGTTTTTTGGGTAGTTTTAGCAGATAATTCGACTGTGAGGAGCTTTGCAGAGATTTTTTTACAGGAAATTAGGAGAAAAATGGCACAAACATGGTTGAAATAGGTCGACTGTGGCAAATACCTGGATTTTTCAGTGCCGAAGGTGTCAAGCTGGAACAATGGCAAGCAATTTGAGTCGACTTTGAGGGCGGCAGCAACTTGGGTGAGAAAATTCTCGATTTTGGCCGCAAACGACGTATTCCACATGCACAACGCTCCCAAAATGACAAGTGAAAATGACACAAAATGGTCATTTCATGACATTTTATGCAAATTTGGGACTTTTGGCGCTTTTCGGTGATGACGTCAGCATGACATCATCGGTGGGTTCGGGTACGACAGGGTGACGTGGCAGCTGACGTGGGTGGCCACGTGGCGGTGACACGATGGCAGGGCATGCAGGCGGATGGACAACGTGGAGGTGACGTGGAGCAGCGGTGGCGGATGAGGGTGCTGACGTCATGCTGACGTGGGTATAACGTCACCGGGAGGGGGTAGGCGGTTTGTGGTTGGCGGTGTATGTGATATGAAAATGGTTTATGGCTACGGGGACCCGCCCGATAAAAATAATGAATTAACTAAATCGCACGCGGGGTGGGTTTTTAACTTAGGGTTAGTGGGTAAATGTTTGCGCCTGTTTACAAATGTTTTATTTAAACAACATTATAAACCAAAACTTTAGCGCGGAAAGGGGGTAGAGGGGTTAATGAGGGCGGGGACTATGGATTTTTTATTTTTAACCAAAGTTTTTAATTAAAAACCCATAGTTTAGGGTGGTGGAGGGTTAATATTAGCCCTTGATAGGTTAATATTCCCCAAGACATGACTATATAGCTATATTGCTAGGGGGAGGGTATTTACATAGACTTTTTGGGATTTTCACATAGATCTTTGTAGAATTAGGGAAGGGGAATGCTTAGGGAGCTAAATAATACATTCGTTGTTAATATGACATTGTGAGGTGCATGTGTAGGCGAAAATGCTAAGCTTTAAGAAGTAAAACTTAGGGATAGAAGATGTGTGGAATTGAGAGTAAAGTTTTTTACACAAGAAATGTGGCTCCTTTTCCTTAAATGAACTTCACAGTTTAACCTGGTACTTTGTCATGGAATGAAGTGAAACAGGACACTTGGGCAAATCCCAAGGTCCTTGGGAATGTTAATAAATGATGCTTGGGGAAAAGGGGGAAATTAGACATGCTTCCATTGTTATGTCATCAAACCTCTGCCATGGTGCCAATACCTTGAATGGGACGAGTCCTTCTCTTGATAAGCCAACTGGTGATGGCCCATTCACTTCTGCAACCTTTCACTACTTACCCAATCTAGCAATCCTAACATTTTTTCTTCACTTTAAATGGGTGCACTTGAATTAGCAGACCCTGATTGTTCTCTTTTTCTTTTGACTACCCTCCTATCTAAATCTACCCTTATTTCTTCCAAGGACCCAGATTAAGCAGTTGGGCTCCTTCACTTCTCTACCTAGCTAGTCATATGCCAAGCTTGAGCTGTTTGGACAGGAACCATTCTCTATTCTGCAACAAGCAATTTAAACATGGCATGGTCCAGATTAGACTGTTGGGCCATCCATCAAGTATGATTAGCAGCAGTATTTGTAGACTGTGACACTGCCAAAAGATAGTAGTGGAATTTTAACTGGCCACTTTCCTGGTCTTTAGTTTGGGTTTCATTTTCACTATTCCTTTGACCATTTGATTTTCTTGCCTTTTGATTATTCTTTTAAGGCATACCCTCTTTTCATTTTTTTTATTTTCCTAGTATGTACACAAAATATGGAACCTTTGCAGCCTGCAATGATGAACATATTTAGCCCTTCCACTGTCAGTCATGAAAGATGAAACCTATTGGTATAGGAACCTAACATATATATATATATTTGGATATGGTCAAAGTGGATGGAATCTTCCCATGGTATTTAATGTGGCAGTTGGCCATGGCATTGGCCCATGGTACTTGCCTTTGTTTTTCGAGGGAAAGTAATAAAATAAAGTCTCTAAAGAGTCAATCAAGCCAATAAAATGGTATAGGAGAGTTATTTATCTATTTGGATTTTGTTATGAACTTGGAAAGGCTAGTTCTAGTTGATCCTAAGTATGAAAACCCGTGGGAGTAATTTGTGTAGTGGATCCATCTAGGATCTACGATTGTGCTTCAATATATTTAATTTCTTTGTTGATGGGCAGCCATACATGCTAAGGTACGGGCTTTAGTAGGTCTTGTGTGGGCATGTAAATTTGTTTCTATTTATTTACATAAAGAAGATGTTGCATTCTTAGATCTTTATTGTGCTAGGTGTTTTTAGTGCAAGAATTACAGTAGAACACCTAGAGTGTACCATATATCATTAAAATTTTGATGTTGGGATATTGCAGGATTCAATCATGCAATATTTGCATGTTAGTGGAGCCCTATAAGCCAAGTAGACTTTCTTCATGGTTTTTCTCATATTTTGAATACATGATCACCATTCAACAATGGGGTTAAGGTCCATTGCAATTTATTCCTTTTAAATGAAATAGTCAATGAACACTACTTCCATAATTAAGGATAATTTGTATAAGTTCAAAATATAGATCCAAATATGCATATACCAAATAAATGGCTAACATGCATGCATATAAGCATAGTAGTTATGTTTCTCATAATGCATTTTTAATGGGGGATTAACCAAAAAATATATTCCATCATTCCCAACATAGCTTCATCTACAATATCCTAAAGAAATAACCAAAATTGCTTCTCTAGAACACTGCGAGAAGACAGAAAGTTCAAAATGAAAGACAATTTCAAGAGGAGTGACTGCTTTTAGGAGGTAATGAGACAATAGGTGTTTTACTTGAATTGTTATTAGAGTTAAATATTGTGACGAGGGATTTTCATTAATTATTTTTAGAAAGTATTGACATCTTGAAAATAAAAATAGAGATGTAATTAGAGTAAAAATAATTGGGAAACAATTGTGAGACGTCATGGCTTATTCAGGAGGACATCATATTTTTCTTAGAAAGATTTTTGAGTTTAGCACACTCATAAATAAATTCTAAAAAACTGTATTTCAGACAATAGTTTGGCAAGGCCACAATAAGTGTTGTCTAAGAGAAGTTATGGCCACAATGCGTGGGTCTCTAAGAAGAATAACTCCTCTAAAATAGTAGAGTGAGTAGTTGTCTCTTTAAAAGCCTATGTAGATTGTTTGTTATGTGAGGAAAATAGCTTGGCAAGGCCACAATAAGTGGGTGTCTAAGAGGAGTTATGGCCACAATGCATGGGTGTCTAAGAAGAATAACATCTCTGAAATAGTACAGTGACTAGTTGTCTCTTTAAAAGTCTATGTACATTATTTTTAATGTGAGGACAATAGCTTGGGTGGGCCAGAATAAGTATGGATCCTATATAAAGGATAGAGACTCCCCATTGAGATATATCAAGCCTTATTTTGTAATTGAGCTCTACTATGTTGGAGGTTGCCCCTCGAAGAGGCAAGTGAACATTGCTTTCATCTCTTAATAATAAAATACTTGTTGTTTTTCTTATTTTGTTCTATTTTCTAGGTTGCATTCCTTTGCATATTTGGTATTCTGGAATTTCTTGCAGGTCAAGAGCATAACAATTTATGAGTGGTACATGGAGGTTTTTCCAATGGTTTTTAAAACTACCATTCTCCTTCAACATACCATGTGTGGTTCAACAAGTGCAAGGTTATGCTATGATTGTGACACCTTGTTAATCTTTGAAATATCTTACAACGTTTTCTTTGCAAAGTATAAATGAATTTGATCATCCATCCCATCACATTTGTCTTTCTACAATCCTTGGATTTACTTCCAACATGTGAATAGATTTTATTGAGACCTGTATACTGAAGATGCCAACTATTGACATGATTTTAATGGTGTCTTGTGCTAATAATTACAAATCATAGATAAGCTTGCATAACACAATGCCTTAATTTGTGGATGAGATCATCAAGGCTAGCTTTATTCATGAAATTTTAAAAATGACTACAACACTTACAATCTCAAACTCCTTCCTAAGAAACGAAATCGTAGGGGTCAAAGGAAAGGCTTTATGAAACCTCTTCTCAACTTGAAAAAAAATATAAGGAGGTAGGCCATAGGTTCTCCACCACTCCAACATAAGTTCAAATGAATGGTTTATAGAGTAGTATGAGAGATTCATCACAACTGATTTGAGATGTAAATCCTGCAATTTTGAACTCAATTATTTTTGCTTAAAGAGATCTTCAATAACCACTGAATATCTATAATGCTAATCTTATTATGAATCCAACTAATATTATTACATGAAAGAACTTGATACTAGATAAAACTATATACATTTTTAATAATATTAAACACGTGTATCAAAAACTATATACATTTTTAATAATATTAACCACAAAAATACATTTCTAGGAAAATAATGAAAAAAGTGATTCTATTGAAATAAATTCTCAAAAAGTAAAAAAAAATACAAAGACAAAACAAAAACAAAAAACAAAAACATTTATTGACAAAACTACCAAAACCTATCTTACATAAACAAACTTATTATTATCTTACATAAAAAAACCTCATTATTAATAATAATTAAAAAATTTACCATACATATATTTCCTTTGGAGTATAGAGCTACATGTGATACCTAAATTCAATGCAAGATTACCTTATTATTAATAATAATTAAAAACTATACCACATAGACAAGATTTTCATATAACCACACTAGATTTTCCTTCAGAAGTATATAGCGATATGTGATACCTAAATTCACATGGTAAAAGTCCACTAGGAAAAAAAGTTGCTTACAAGATTATGCTAAAGGGTTAGTGGGTCCCATGATAAAAGTAAAAGTTTTTGAACAGTCACAAATACTAAAAAAATCACATTTATAATTAAACACTTCAATCTCAAAAAGAATAACTCATCTTCCCAACAGGGTGTCCACAATATGTCATCCTCGTGACGCTGGTCCTTGCATGATTGATGATGTCATTCATGTAAATTTAATACATGAAAACTTAAAAACTTGACCTTGGTGGAGAGTGCAGACGGTTTTCAAATCCGAGTTTGGAGTTTGCCTACTTCTATATAAGGCAGGCTATGCAATTATATTTCTCACCTCTTGCTTATGGAATTCAATCAATCCACAGATGCACCAATAAATCAAAAAAATAATACATAGTGAAAGGAATGGGCAAAATGTTTTAAAAAAAGATAAGAAAAAAACGAGTTTAAAAATAAATAATTAAAATAAAATAACCCCAAAAAACAGTTTTTAGAGTGCATGAGAACTTACCCTCTCAAGCTCATCCTGGATTTCCTGCAGCGTTTCAATGGAGAGAACAAGCTCACCGTCTATGTGCTCTTCCTCTTCCCCTTTTGATCTCTTGGACTTGTCCATCCTGCCCAGTCCTTCTGACCCAAAAGTCCTAAAAATCCAATAGAGTCGAAGGCACAGGTAGAGTGGTAGAGAGGGAATGGTCCTAGCATTCATTATTACCTCCATAAATGTTGCACGCTCCATCCTGCCATCCTCAATGAAGAAAACTTCCAAAGCTTAAAATTTAGATCCTATCATTCATTATTACGTCCAGAAATGTTGAACGCTCCATCTTGCCATCCTTAGTGAAGAAAACTTCAAATGAAATATTATCATTAAAATACCAAACAAGTTGTAGATTATTTTTTGCTTCCACCTACAAAAGATCATTTTCCAGTCCAGGAGATATGTTTTGAAATAGTACCATTGGTAGCAGTGTGTGTGCTGAGCTACCAGGCTGCAATGGTGGCACCTAATTTACTAGGAATGAAACTTAGGAAAAGGCTCAAAATAGATGTGCATCTACATCCTATTAAACTAGCAATATTTATAGTAAATAGAACTAATATCTCAACTATTTTCACATTTTATGAACTGTACCTGTAGAGGTCCAGCAGTTGCAAGACCAAAAGAGTTATTCTAAAGCTTCAAGCTGTAAAAAATTTGACCATCGTGCCATATAAGTTTCCCATTGATCTGAAGGCCTTGACATACTGATGTTGCAAGTAAAAAAAGCAATGGAGCCCTACACAAAGCATTAACCATATATCACAAGTTGCTTTAATCAGGTTGACACTTATCATAGTAAATACAATTCACATCTAACAACAATAAAGCCAATTTTTTCCATTTGTTATTTACAAAATGAAATGGAATTGACCATCTAATACCCACCCAAAGCCTACTGCTCACTAATCTCTAGGGACAAGTGCATTGCCTAAACCTATCAAATAACCAAGAAGATCTAGGATAGGAGGTGGAGTTGCTGCTGTGGGTACTTCTTTTGATTGAACATTAGGACCTTTGGTAGGTGAAACATTGATTTCTGTCTCAGTGGCTGATAATTCTTCATATGGAAGGTAACAATTTACTTGCAAGTTTGGAGGTAACAAGGTACATTGGGAGGTAACAAGGTATAAGGTACATATGGAAAGACATATGGGAGGTAACCCGTACAAGCATAAAAAGTGCTTAGAAGAATATATGTGTGCTATGAATTCTCAGCAACATCAAGGAAAGACTTAATTTCAAAAATAAACTCTTTAACAATCTCTATACCTATTACTTACCACTTCAGATAGAAGTGTTGAGCGTGAGAACTACCCAAAAAAAATATTATTATTAGACATATTGGAAGAAAACTCCTTGAACTAAGCATAAAATATAATACTTATACTAGAAAAACCTATACAAATGAAAACATCTCAAACAATGATAGATGAACTTAAGCCCTTTCATTGAAATAACTTACCACTTCTCTGGTATCCATTTTAGAATCCAAACTAAATCCCAAAACTTAGAAGACTAGCCATTCTTGAACTTCTTTCCTTCTCATTCTCCAGCTCAAAATGGTGAGCCCCATGCTTGTGATCATAAGGCATCATAGAAATAGCATCCAACAATCTAGATGATGCCATTAGCTGCAAATCCTTCTATGCTAAGTATTTATTGTAGCTTTTCTGGAGGATATAGAGCTTGTACCATGCATAAGCATGATACAAATGACTTTCTAATAACCAAAATATCTTTGTTAACTTTGAATAGCAGATTGTCGTCATTTGACGTTTAGGAATCTTCTTGACCATACACAAGGCCATGAATATCTTTTATAGAGTGAAAAGCTTCCTACACATCATATGCCATTTGTCATAAGAAATAGTATAAGGCAAAAATATATTAAAAATAAAAATAATTTAGCTCACAGATTCTATAGTAGGTTCATGAAATTTCATTCAACCCAAAGCTTCCTCTGCAATAGGGTATTCTCCAATAATTAATTCCTACAAGATCAAACTGTATCAACCTTCCCATCTGGACAAATATAATCCTATATATAATTCAATAGATAACATTTTAGATTTCTAGCCCCCATTCGATAGTGATACCTTCTTAAAGGTGTGCAAAAAATCTACTCAACATGACATTATAACTATTTACATCATGGGCAATATGGGTAAACTGCCAACCAAAGATAAATAGTTTCTAGAATATGATTTTTCTACACATTTCCCTCATCCCATTTCACAATGGTAGCCAACAATCCAGATGATGCCATCAACTACAAATCCTTTTATGCTAAGTATTTATTGTAGCTTTTCTGGAGGATATAGAGCTTGTACCATGCATAAGCATGATACAAATGACTTTCTAATATCCAAAATATCTTTGTTAACTTTGAATAGAAGATTGTTGTCATTTGAGGTTTAGGAATCTTCTTGACCATACACAAGGCCATGAATATCTTCTATAGGGTGAAAAGCTTCCTACATATCATATGCCATCTATCATAAGAAATAGTATAAGGCAAAAATATATTAAAAATAAAAAATTTATCTCACTCAACAAGAAAGTGGATCATGAGTAACTTAGAGCTGATGCATTTCATAGAGCATCAATCAATCAAGAGTTTCTGAATGATGCTAATAGAAATTCAATGGAGAGTTATTTATTTCAGCCATGAGCACAAAGTCAGGGAGCACATATAATATAACTAAGGAGTAAGAATGATGATAACTCATACACCATAAGTTTAATATATCTTAGGAACATATATTAGATGAGAGCCTAGGACATTGCCTTCATTGTCAAAAGAGAGATGTCCATGTGCAAATTAACCCTCGCTCCATGTGAGACTATTGCAGCATAGCTGCTATGGGAAAATGAAGGAATTGGTCATGGCAATTAAACACTGAGTTGAGCTAGTTTCAGTGTTGTCCAATTAGGGCTATTGCATCTTGTCACAGGCAAAGATTGCAGGACATTTCAACATTACCAAGGCAACAATCCAGGCATAGTCACTCTTTATTTAGTTAAGTCAAAGCTCATGGAGAAAACAATGTAAAATTGGAAATGAGAACTCTGGTAAAAAAACATCAAAAACAGTGCTAAAAATGAAAAGTGTGTATACCGGAACGATGATTTTTGTTTTTTAGGGTCAATTTTGAACATGTTTTAAAAATGGCAGTGAAACGAAATTTTCATGCAAAATACATTTTGAAAACAAAAAAGTGATGATACTAGAACAATGAATTTTTTTAGGGTCAATCTTGAAAATGTTTAAAAAATGCTAGTAAAACCAAATTTTTATGTGCCAAACAAAGTTGTTTATGAGGAAAAAAACACATTAATGTTTTTGGTAGAATATCATTTTTCTTTCCTAAGTATAAATTCAACATGTTCTCGACTATAACATGTTAGATACAAAAGAAATTGAAATGTTTTCAACTATAAAATTAAAAGACCATGACATTATGAACAAATTACATCACTAAATGAATTGAAAAGTCATTATTTGTATATTGAATAAAACATACATTATATCTCTAATTTAATATTGCATTGTAGATATTTTAAACAATAAAACTTATCATAATTAAGACATATAATCCAACAACATAAAAATGCCTCATAACTTCTCATTTAACACCATATGGAAATCATAAATTTTATTTCAAGATATGATGCATACATCATTTTTTATATAAACTGTCTTAAACAATTATTCAAAGTCACTCATATTTTCTTGCACACCATTAGAATTCACATCTTCAGATGAGTGACTGGATGTCGATGAAGATGTTCCATATTCTTCTCTTTCATCAACTAGTGCTCCATTTGAGTCCACATGCAAGCCCATCATTTCAGGTTTCAAAATTCTTCTAGATCTACGACTGGTTTCAACAAACTCCCATCTCAACACTGTTCCTTCTGGTAACAACCTTTTCAGAATCTCTATCGTCTTGAAGCGAAGAGTTCCTCTCTTTGTTAAATTGAAGTCATAAACAAGTATGTCAACATCCTCCAATTTTAATATGTCTGTGTGGCGGCGATTTATATTTGTACCCTTTCTTTTTCTCTTTCCACCATTTTTTTTGTCAACTACCATCTCTGGCTTATACACACCATTGAATGGGTGTGTATTTGTGGCATACTAATGTACTTCAACACTTGTAACATCCTCATTTACTGTAAAGACCTTTATAACTTTAGCAAACCAAAATGGATAGCCATTGGGATCTCCATCTGCTAGCACTGATCATGCAACCCTCCTTAATATCATGTACTGAACCTTTGTAAAGGTCTTCCATGGCTTCACGTTGTGCATGAGATCTTCTGGAACCAATATACATCTCTTTTTCCTTTTCCTATGAAGAATTAGTAATACCTTGAGATTGTTGCTGTTCAACAATGTTTATTTCCTCATGTTCATTCGACACATTTTGTGGCCAAATAAATGGATTTTTCAAAGGTATATCTTCATTTGTTGTTGTTTAAATGATATCACTTTTATTATTGAAAAATGACTCCCACCAAACTGAATCAGCAATGTCAAAGTACTCATATGTATATCTAATACATTTTTTAATTTCTTCCAGGTAATCAGAATAATTTATATCTCTATTTTCTCTGCATGCATTATGAACTTCACCAACTGATTGTAATAATAATATTTTTGATGCGAATATTGGATGATCTAGAATGAACTTCAAAAATTGCAAACCTGATGACGGTGCCCATTCTGCAGTAGCTGAATACTGTTGCCCCATATTAGTGTTTTCCCATCAATTTTTTTGATATGAAATTGATGTTGGAAGCTAATGTTATTAAGTTGTTCAATGCATTTCCTCTCACCATATGATCCCAGAATAAACCTTTGCATGTCAGCAGTTTCTTCCAACACATCAAAAGTAGGCTTTGGCATGTATGATTTCTTAATATATTCAATTAGTGATGGCAAGCTCCCAACTTCCTTCCTCCTCAATGTGACTGAAAAACGACTGAACATCTGATCAATATGGT
>APFE030316448.1:89156-114050 GCA_000404065.3 Pinus taeda | reverse complement strand
ACTCGGAGAGAGCCCTCTCCTGTCCTCGTAGGGCTAGCTACGAGGCTGAGCGTGGTTTGATGTAGCCTTGAGTTTTACCTTATTTCAGCCTAAGGTAGATTTGAGTGCTAACAGGTAGTACATTTGCATTTGATCCTAAATCTAGAATCACTTAATCCATTTCATATTCCCCAATTTGCACAGTCAATATCATCTCCCTTCCTGTTTTCATTGTGTGCTTCCCGAGCTTCCGGATTATGCACGGTTCTCCTCACCCAACACACCTAGTGATGAGTTATTGCAATCCCTTTACCACCTTGTTGTCACGCAATAGCTTCATGCATGTCTCCAAAAAGGTAATAAGAATTGATGGGTTCATCTCTGGTTCTAGTTTGTCTTTACTACCTGAAGTGGAGGCCTCCGTGAAGCTCTTCTTAGCTTCCATCATCGAACTCTAGTTCCTTTGTAGGAGCCTTGTGAACCCAACCACTCTCTTCAGGTTGCTTGCCCTTGTCATCTCCTGTCGTGATACTGCTTCGGAGCACAATGTTTACATTTGGGTCCTCTTCGTGCGGCTTAGGCCTCATCATTTGCATATTCTGAGTTGGCGGAGGTTGGAGTGTTCCTTTATCATGCAACCTTGATATTAGTGTGGGGTAGTCCTCCATCACATGATCAAACTGGGTACAAAATAAACATGATGATCTCGTTATATTTGTATAATCATGGGCATAATGCCCTGGCCCTCCGTAATTGTAACAAATCAGCTGTTCACAACCCCTTCCTAGTCCCATTCCACCTCGACCGTGGTCGCGCCCCTGAAATCCAATGTGCGTTATCCCTGCATTTTGATCGAGGGCTTGCATTTTAGTCTGAACTCTGTAGGTAGGGGTCTGATCCATCACCAGTTCATCACTTCTACAGATGCGCTCATCATGGCCTACTGATCTGTAGAAATTACAAAACAATTGTTGGGACGTCTGCGTATACTTCTATAACAGATGGCAGTTATCTGTAGCATGCTTTCCTCCTATCTAAAAAATCGCGCACCATAATATAGGCCTCGCGCCCGGTCCTACTTGTGCCTCTGGTCTCAATGGCATTGGCCCTCCACCCACTAGATAGTTCACGAAAACTGGACAATGATCCTTGTCATGTCCCTGGCCTTTGCACTTTATACACCATACCTCCTCGCACGCTTCTGGGCGAGTTGTCCTGTCATGTTTTAAACTCTACATCTCTATACATAGGATTTTCAACTACATGTGGATCTGTTGGACTCCTAGACTAGGATCTTGTATTGGGGTCTTGTGTAGTCTCATTACAATCTCCAAAGCTTTGGCTTGGGTGGATAACTTCTCTTGCGACAGTGCCATCCTTAGGTTCGGCATTAGTGACACTAAAAACCATGTGCGGTGCTACCCATCCATCAAGGTCATGTTGGCTTTGTGAATCATACCCTTCAGTTTTTGATCCAGCTCCCAGGGGGTTTCACCTAGAAGCATCGTGATTTCCTTAAACTTGATAATCGATTATGTCTCCGATTTTGGCATGCTAAATTCCCTATTCAGCGCAGCTTGGATATCCGTGATCCCCGCGTTTGGATTGTCATTAGAATGCTTAATGTACCACGTCAGTGCATGACCTTGCAACGAGCTTACTAACGTTTCCTTCTTTAGGTTGTCATCCGTGACTCCTTGTGCTTCCCATACAGCCTTTACCAACTAAAATTGGCTCGGATCTTCGTTCCCTACTCCTTTGAACATTGACAACTTTATTGCACTCATGATATTGAACTGTGGTGGTGGCAGAGGTGGTGTGGGTGGTGATGGGGGTGAAGATGGTGAAACTGGTGGTGGTGTAGGTGGGGGTGGTATGTGCGGAATTCACTACCTTATTAGACTGATTGCACTTCTTGGTGAAACTTCCATGATCTCTTCCTCGCTTTCTTGCCGAGGTGAAATCAAGGGGCTAGTTTTTATCTCTACACTACCTTCATTTCTATAGATCCCCCCACTTCGCGTAGCCCCAAACATCAATTTATTTGCATAACCTGCTTTTCACACAGTAGCATTTTAATCCAAGTGTTCAAATATTTAATGTACTTACCTCGCGGCCCTTTTAGGAAGCGTCGTTCAGCCTTGTTGTAGCTAACTGAAGTATCTACCGCAAAATCAATGATAAACCCTCCTATAATTCAATCGAGCCAATGGTCCATAACACACACGATCTTATATTTCGATGCTTCTAGTCTACGTGCCAACTCTGGAGTCCACACAATAGGTTTGTTGAGCCTACATCTTCCTTGACTGTCTACTAGCTTCGTGATCCACTCGTACAACTCAGAGGGGAAGGATGCAAAGAAAATTTCATGGATTTCCGTATATAAGTAGCGCTCTAACCACTATTCCTTCAATACTCGCGGATTCTTGTTTTCCTACACTGTGAACTCGTGAATATTTTTGTCCAATAACTCTTCAATTTCTTTCTTTGTCAGATTCCAGTGACACGACATGAGACATCTCTTATGCAGATCCCGGTCTCGACAATGAAACCATTTGTTGGCTTGTTGGGGCCTGACCCAGGTTCAGAGGTGATTTAACCAAACAAATCCCGATACTACTGGCCCTTTCAGCAATAGTCTATGGAGTGCAGACTGAGGTCTCACCCAAAGTAGTATGGGAGGGTGCTAGAACTAGGTTTCTGCACCCTGGGGATGTCCAATGAGTTCAAGTGGTCTGTGGTCTGACCCTACACACACGTTGCTACACGCACTTACTCGTACCTCGCAGCCTAAGACGCTACCTTCGTGCAGCCCTACTCGGGGGTCAAACACTATTATTACCCAAGCCTTTACTAGTATTATGTTGTTAGTTAATTAACTTACTTACTTGCATGTGTACTGTATACTTAGCAATATAAATCATTCATACCATGTGCGAAGTAAATAAACAATATAATTGCAATTTATCTCAAACAAGTACTAACCCAAGAACAGATACATGGAATTAAGATAAAAATTCTCTTTATTATTCTCTTCCTCAGTTACAGACTCGACTCCAACCTGCGCACTCAGCTGCAAGGGTCCGCACACTCAACTATGGACTACTAGGCCTATGTGCACTCAGTTGCAGAGCCTTCTCCTACACTACGACCCAAGACACACTTTGACACTTGCAAATCAATCACTTACACTTGTTCTTTTAACACTTAGAGCCTCACTCTATTTATACAATCCCATGGTCCGTGGACCATGGACAAGCTGACATTACATTACAAATTAGGGCGGACAACCCTATGACTCTAACATACATTTCGTGCTTTGTGCCCACAATTTACGAAGTCTTTACAACAAGATTGGGTCAAAACTCGAGCTTTGAGCCCAAAAACATGCCTTGGGGGGGATTCCATGCCCAACATCTCCTTATGTTTGATTTGTAAATGAATGAATAATGTATCTATGACATAATAGATGATAATGCAACTAATTATATAAGGGAACAATGCTTCTTAACGATTCTCAGATAATTATGAGACCCCTATGCTCGTATATGTTGTTTAAACATGTATTTGTGACATGTTTGACGAAATTCCTGACATGGTTAGTAGGGGTCCATTCAAGTCCTTGTTCAAGTAATTGCATTTGTATCATTATTTGGTTGTTATCTTTTAGTTCTCAAAGTGTCATTAAGTTATGGGCATTCACCTAGGCTCTAGGCCTGAAAAAATGGGACAAATCCCAAAGTCGTGGGCATAAGTCTAAGGATAAAAGTCCCCATATGCATGCATACCCATCCCGTGGGAGCGTCATAGCCTCTTGGACACATGCATGTCCATATCAAAGGATCATCCAGGGGTTTAATTGGTCTAGAATTTCAGTTGGTCTCAGGGGCTAGTTACCTGAGTGGTTGGGATGGCTCTTGGGAGTTTTGTTATTGATGTGAAAGGTCTATGTGGTGTGCTTCCATCAAATCCACTTCCTTCAAGTCACTTAGGAGGTTGAATCCCATTATAGTGGCCTCTCATTGCATATTTACCCCGGTTGGTCAGTTACTTGGGTAAATGTGGGATGAGGGTGTTACATGCATGAAAATATATTGGAACATCCATTACCAAGCACTAAAATTATTATTTAAGGTTACCATATAAACTACATAAGAAGGTGTTAATACAACTGTTGAAAACACCATTAAGATGTTGATATATGCAATATGTAGTATGTAGACACTGTCATTAGAAAAGTAAAAAATGGCATGAATTCCTTCTCCTCTAGATGATTTTACAATGATCATATCAAACAAGCATATGCATGAAAATATATTAAGCTACTACTTTTTTAAATTATGAATTGTCTCTATTTTAATCCATGTTATTGGAATTTTTTTTATTGAAATCTCCTAGGAATTTTGAATAAACCAACATGTTGTTAGTTTCCAATAGGAAAGCATAATTACTAATAGCCTGTAGGAAAGAAGAAATTCAACTTGCCTATAAACCTGTATAATATTTTATTGTTAACTAAATGCATGTAATAAATTTGCAGGTAGTTGCAGTTATGCCAAGAGTTAGTTATTTATGCTCGTAGAAGGAAAACATGAAGGCCACTGACTATAGGTTCCCAGGTATAACGCACTTCATCATATGAGGATAAGACAGTACATATGAATGTCAACGATGCTCCCAGCAATAATGTTGAGGATGGCCATGCGACAAAAGATGATGTTGTCCCACCATCAACCACAGAGCCACCATCAACCACAGTTCAAGGTGCAAGTTCAACTAAGAAGATCAGTGCTATAAGACAATGGACAAAAGAAGGCATGTTAGTTGCAATTGACAATATGGAGTTTAACAGATATTCAGTTTGGGTAGCTACAAAAAAACATGGTATTGCTCCCTCATCAATACATTATTGAACAAATGGGCTAACTCATACAAAACGTAGAGGGCCTCTTACAGTTATGATTGAAGAGGAGGAGGTCAAGGTGGTTCAGTGGTGAAAGGAGATGGCCCAATTGAGACATGGGCTAGAGTTGATACAACTCAAACCCACAGTTTCTCAAATCTGTCAAGGGAGTCCAAACCCCATCCAGAGATGAGTTTCTTGGTAAATCATGGTGGTTTGAGTTTAAAAAGAAGAATCCAAACCTTGTATTGTGTACAGTCGAGGGCCTTGACAAAGACAGAGCTTTAAATATACACCCTACAATTTTGTCTAAGTTCTATGACACTCTTTCTAGTGCATATGACAAAAACTCTTATGCTCTAGACCATATATGGAATTGTGATGAAATAGGTTTACAAGCAGGAAGGAATTGTGGCATGTAGGTAATTTCCAAGAGAGGGAGCCGAAATGTGCGAAAAAATTCCTAAGCATGGGGAGTGGATCACTACTCTATGTTGTGTCAATGCAATTGGTGTTTCAATCCCATAATTTTATCGATTCAAGGGTAAAAATCAACTAAAAACCTATATTCAAAATTGTGAAGTAGGTGCATGCATGGTTGCACATCCCCATGGATGGATGACTAAAGAATTTTTTTTGAAATGGCTTTGTCACTTATTTGCATCTATACTAGGTGGTATATCACCTAAAAACATACACCTATTGGTTTTATATGGCCATGGAAGCCACATTGTTGTCCAAACAATTGAGGAGGCTAACAATTTGGGGATCGACCTATTAACCCTTCATAATCACACCATTCACATATTGCAACCTCTTGATGTGAGTGTGTTTGGGTTGTTCAAAAACTATTTCAGGTCAGAGAGAGATTCATGGATGGCAAAGAATCCAAGGGTTGAGGTGAAAAGGTTTGAGCTAGTTGAGCTTGCAAGTAAAGCCTTTAAAATGGCTCTCACACCATCAAATATCAAGGCTGGACTTAGGTGGACTAGAGTTTGGCCACTGAATTATGATGCTCTTTTGAATGATACTAGTTTTTGCCAAGAATTTCATGTGGATGTTCAGGAAGAAGGGAATTTCCAAGAACATGCTGATGCACAAGAAGAAGTGGATGAATAAGAAGATGCAATTGCATCTAATAATATAATTTCCCTCTCTCAAGGACAAGTCACCTGTGAGGACGATGATGAACATGCCAGTGAAACACAATATAATCATGAACTAATTGACGGTAACACAGAGGTTGTTCACCCAACTAAAGTACATGAAACTTTTGAATGTGATATTCATAATGACTCTGTTGATCATGCCATTGCTAATGAAAATGGAATCGTTGATATTACACCAGGAAGCAACATTGACCAATTAACACTGCCAAGCCAAGTAACCCCACCATCATGGCTGGAAAAATCCATGATGAATGTGAACAAACGTAATGTCTCAAGAACCAATGAAGACAACATGAACATGCCTTCACAACCAGCAGAATTAAGCAATGAAGTTGTTCATTTTTTTGTGGACAATAGATCAATGGGAGAAGATATTGTACATAATGTTCAATCAGATGAAGATAACAATATAGTTCAATCAGTTTTCCCAGATATTGAAAGCCAAGTGTCAAGCACGAAGAAACAAATACCAGAGAAGGAGTCGTTACTTGGTCAATTCATAAAGCTACTAGTAGAGAGAGTGTCAATGAAAAAAAGGCAAGGAACAACAAATAGTCTTTGTTTGGGCCGAAGTTCATAGTTACTCACATTAAAAGACTATATCAAGTTACCAGTTGAGTTTGAACAAAAGAAACGTGAACAGGAAGATGCAGTTGCAGCTAATAATAGGATTTCCCTCTCTCAAGGACAAGTCACTTGTGAGGATGATGATGAACATGTCAATGAAACACAATATAATCATGAACTAATTGGCAGTAACATGGAGGTTGTTCACCCAACTAAAACACATGAAACTTTTGAATGTGATATCCATAATGACTCTGTTGATCATGCCACTGCCAATGAAAATGGAATTGTTGATAATACACCAAGAAGATACATTGACCAATTGACATTGCCAAGCCAAGTAACCCCACCATCATGGTTGGAAAAATCCATGATGAATATGAACAAACATAATGTCTCAAGAACTAATGAAGACAACAAGAACATGCCTTCACAACCAGCAGAATTAAGCAATGAAATTGTTCAATTTTTTGTTGACAATAGATCAATGGAAGAAGATATTGTACATAATGTTCAATCGGATGAAGATAACAATATAGTTCAATCAGTTGTGCCAGTTATTGAAAGGCAAGTGTTAAGCACGAAGCAACAATTATCAGAGAAAGAGTTGTTACTCGGTTAGTTCCTAAAGCTACCAGTAGAGAAAGTCTCAATGAAAAATAGGCAAGGAACTACAGATAGTCTATGTTTGGGCCGAAGTTCACAGTTACTCACATGAAAATACTATATCGAGTTACTAGTTGAGTTTGAACAAAAGAAACGTGAAATTGAGGAATTAAAACATAAAAGGAAGGATTTAGCCAAGGAAAAGAAGGCAATGAGCATTGTTGCAGTACAACGTCAAGTGGAGAAAAGTCTTGAAAGAGAGAAAGTAATCCAAGAGAGGGACCATAAAAAAAAATTGGCAAGGCAACAAAAGGAATCAAGAAAGACTCAACAATTGCTTCAAAAAGAATAAGTGATGACAAATGGGATTGTTAATGATGCTAGCACAATAAATGAAACTGGGATGATGTCAAACACATTGGACCATAATGCAAATAATACACCATTATTCCAAGACCTCATAAACATCCAAGTCCCTCGCTATCAAAATGGGGGTTTTCCCAATTTCTATATTCCAACCAGTACAAGCGTCAATCCTATGTATGATTATCAAACACCACTAGTTAATGCAGGGGTTAGTAGCACAAGTGTGAGCTATGGGTACTCAATTCCTCTGTGGCTACACAATGCAAATTGGACTCAATCATACAAAAGCAAAACAACACAGCCTAATAATCCATTATTAGGTAGTCCAACCTATTCGGATCAACCAAGCAACTCGACAAGGCTAGACAATGAAGATTCTAGAGACCATCAAGCTTAGGGATGTCCTGTTTTTTTTTGTTAAGCATAGGGGTGTCATGTTTTTTTTGGTGTAACTACATTAGGATGTGGATTTTTGTAAGGATGACCATTTTAGACACTGATATAATCTATGTATTACTAATTTCAGTAGCACATGGGATGTTCTCTCATGCATCCACGTAGGATGAGACGTGAAGATACTTCTAAGTTCTCCTCTGTGGGTTGCTTTCAAACTTGGTTATCTTTAAAAGTAGCTTGTATAAATTTGTAAAGAGGACCATAATCTCTAAATTATTTGTTGGGGATGGAGTCGATATATAACTATTTGCATATTTTTGGGAACATTTTCTCTATACACTGCTACTTATGTACTTTCAATTGAATAATAAAATCTAACTTTGATAGAAATACACAAAATGTTAAAAAATGTAAATTCAATGATACAGTGTCGGGACATCTTCATTACAACAACAATATCAATGGTTAGCAAGGATAAGAAAGAGCCAACCATTATCATGCAAGATGAGTTTTATGAGTTTTCTATGAAATTGTGTTGGGGACTTGTTGGCTACATCGAAGTCATTCAAACATCCATTTTTCAATATATGTCGAAAGAAGAGGAACAACTCATTGGAATGTCAAACTAAGCAATGGAATCAAGCTTCCAGTGGATGTAATAATGGGACATTAGTGAAACCTAAAAGATAACGAAAGGCTTTAGCCTTGAATATTTCCTTTAGAAGTTCAAAGTTGGAAAATCTATGAGAGTATTCCTATGATCAACTGTCTCAAGGAGTTTGGCCTTACAATTCCTATAAATGTAGCAAAGATAGATCAAAACATGCACAATATTGTTGATAAGTGATTCACAAGGGCAAGACTTCATGTTGAAATATTGATTCTTTTAACCTAGTCCCCATCTATGTCATTTTTCTTTCTTTATGGAAGGGATGCAGAATTTCAAAGTCTAAATGTGACTGCAAACATTATTGGATTCCACCTAGGACATGGAATGAACTATAATGAAACCCTTTTGCATCGCTTTGGGTATTCTAGGGCCACATGGTGGACCAGGAAATGGTTTGAAAAAAGGATTGAGTGAACTTTCTAGAGGTATATTAGCTAATTTGTTAAAGTCATCACCACAAGTTAGTGGTCCAAGAATGGAAAGTGTTTTTTCTTAAAAAGCAAACAATGACCCACTCTTGGAGTTTACAACCCTAAATGGCATTCAAATTGATATCAAGTTTTAAGCTTAATGTTTTTTTCTTGAAGGTGTTAAGGGTATAACATGAGGTCTAATGTCACAATTGTCTTCAAGGTGCTCCATTCCAAGAGAACAAATATATTGGCACATGGCATTCTAATATATGTGTGTTAGTGCTAAAAGTGGCCAGGAAAGTTCTCATAATAAATTATTAGAGAAAGAATTTCCAAACAAGAAGCATATGGTTGATGTAATTACAATGATTGTGGAAGGACTCCAAATGTTGAAACCTGAAACTGTAATGTGCAACACTCATTGGATCCAAACACCAATTGTGAAGAAGGTTGCTTCTTTAGTCATTTGGGAATTGATTCCTTGGGAAAAGAAATGGATTCATGGAGGACCATGGCTGGAAATTGAAGTCAGCAGTCACTAGCAATAACGCTATCGATCTTGAAGTTTGAATGATAATATCTGAGAATAACATTGACATTGGTATGGGTGAATGGCAATGTATAGCATAAGAGGAGACTCATTTTTTCATGCTTGAAATGATTCTACAGATATTGGAGTACCATTATCAATTCTTTCGCGTGGAGTTTTATCAGAAATTGGGAATTACTATAATTAGCCCATATCTTAGAGCTTAGTCAGTTTACACCTTTATCAAAAACAGGTTTCCATTATTTTGAAGGCCTAAATTCATTTACCAACATTAGTTTATGTAACCGTCAAAAACAAGAAAATAATCTGTATGTAAAAAATTTCATACATCACAGAACACATAATGTTTAGGACTGATAAAGATTAAGTTTGGACAACCTGTTTTTACCTATACCAACCAATTAGGAGTATTTGATGATAAAAGATAGTTTGTAGCAAAAAGGAAAGCATAGAATGCCTCATGAGAAATTGTTCAAAGGGAAAACAAACTCAACATTCTTGCAAAAATTCAAGGTCTACAATATGGCTTGAGAGAGACAGGAAGGAAGCCAATTCACATATAAGCCTGAAGGAATGCTTAGGGATATTAAATTATTAAAGGAGAGCAACTCATATTGGTGTATGTATGAGGAAGACCATCTTAAATTCATCCTTAAAGGTTTGATTCAATAAGAAATTTTCCAACACATGACCAAGAGTTAACTCACAAAACCCTACCCTATGCCTCAAATCTCTGCCTTTTGACCCTCTTGACACTCAACCCTCATACCTATGAACTCTACCCATGGGTTTGATGATGACCAACACATCTCATTGGGGCACAAGAATGGAGATTCTTGTTCATAAACTATACCCTTTCAACGATTATCAAGTTGAAGAATTACATATTACTCTTCCAGAGCCCTCGAGTTCCAACAAATGAGAGAAAATCCCCCATTCAAACAACAAACAAGCTAATTAACATTTAAAGAAAACCATTCGTTAAGGCAAAGACTGAGATTAAATAGAAATGGCAAGATACTGAAACCAATGAAACTACTTGATACAGATTCGCACAGCTCACAAAACCCTACCCTAAACCTGTTGAACCCTACCCTAAACCCATAGTGCAACGAGAGCTAAAATTCCAAACAACGAGTTCAAAGTGTTGAAAAACACATAGTTTGGCTAGTAGGATAAAGAATCTTAACTAGTGAAACTTACAAAACCCAAGACCACAAAACCAATGAAACTACTTGATACGGATTCACACAACTCACAAAACCCTACCCTAAACCCACAGTGCAACAAGAGCTAAAATTCCCAATAGCAAGTTCAAAGTTCAAAGTGTTGAAAAACACAGAGTTTGGCTAATAGGATAAAGAATCCTACTGGAGAGCCATAGAAGCCACCGTCATGGCCAAACGTCACCCCAAAACCTCACCATACCACTTATGCCACAAACATAAAGATTACCTGCAATACAAACCCAACAAAACTAGCACTGGAGCACAAAACCAAAAATAAAATTACAACAAAACCGGAACGAAACATGGGCCAAAATTCTACTTACCAGAATGGAGCTCAAAACTTGCATGTCCACCACTGAACCAAATTGAATCTCCCATAGGCTGCATCCCAGTCCACAACCCACGTAATCGAAACAACGACAATAGTATTGGTAAACCCTCCACAAACAATAATGAGCAACCTCAAGTAGAATGATAGACCCCCCACGAACCAGGTAAAACAACCACAAGCACAACCCTATACCTCCCATGAACCTATCCAAACAACAATGCCCGGTGAACAACGCAGATATGCATGCGCAGTTGAACCAGTACTAGAGCCTAGGCGAATAATAGTCAAGGGAGCTCAATGCTCTCACACTGGGCCCAAACAAGAATGCACAAGGCGATGAAATCACGACGGAAAATGACATGATTGAAACCCTAGACACGACATTAAAGGCGATATTTAATGCTCTCACCAAACAAGACATGTGGTAAAATGAGTTGTACAAGTGTCATACAAAAGGCAAGGAGGAAGACACATGGTTTGCTATCGTGGCAAGGAAAACGCACAACAATTAGCGTCCCTCCCCTAGATCTGAGCATTTGGGAATTTTCCATAAGTATAGCTATGAAAGAGGTCAAATTCTATCCAAAAAAATACTTAGAAGATGCTTATAATAAGGTGATTTTTTTTCATCTATAAATGACAAGCGAATGAAGGTATTACATTATAATAAAACCCAACCTAACATAAATTACTCTTAACAAAATATATATAAAAGTTAGGTTGGGTTTTAACTTTTATATGTATATATAGTTATGAATCTATTACCCCATGACCTTTTCCAAGCTATAACACAGTCATCCAAAACCAACTCTAACATGCATGCGGAGGCTTCAGGTTGCAAAGGTATTTGCACACGGGCATCCATGGGTTATCCCCACCTCAACCCGTGCTTTAGAATTCGGCTCCCTCCAGCAAGGCATCCATACATTGAAAGAACTTGTCGAAATGTTGCCTGTGACAGATGGAGCAGGCATTTCACCATATTCTGCTTCTTCTACTTATGGTTCTTTGCTCGAGGGCTCTGCAGATATCAGAGCCCTGTCTTTCGGCAAACTAGTTCATGCACACATCATCCAAACTGGATTCAACAACATTTCGTTGGGGAACAAGCTTCTTACAATGTATTCCAAGTGCGGAAGCCTAGCTGATGCTCGCCGATCTTTGGACCAAATGCCTGAAAGAAATGTGGTCTCGTGGACTGCCATGATTGCAGCTTATGCCAAGCATGGCCGTGACCAGGAGGCCTTGATGCTAGTTTATCTAATGCAAGGAGAGGGGATTCAGCCTAATCACTTCACGTTTTCAACTGTACTCTCGGGGTGTGGCAATTTGGGCGCTCTGAAACATGGCAAGGAAGTCCATGGAATTGTTACAAGAAGTGGGCTTGAGTTGAATTTATTTGTGGGAAATGCTCTTGTAGACATGTATGCAAAATGTGGGAGATTCGAGGATGCACGCGAAGTGTTTGATAAAATGCCTGAACGAGATTTGGTTTCATGGAATGCCATGATTTCCGGATACTCAAAGAACAGGCTGGTTGACGAGGCACTGAGATTGTTTAAGGAAATGCCTGAGCGCAATGTTGTTTCGTGGAATGGGATGATTGCGGGAGTTGCGCAGAATGGGTTATGCGACGAGGCTCTGAAGCTTTTGGAGGAAATGCCTGAACGACATGTGGTTTCGTGGACTGCAGTTGTAGCTGGATATGCGCAGAATGGACATTTTGATGAAGCCTTGAATGTTTTTCGAGTAATGCTGAAGGATAGTACGGTGCCAAACTCGGAAACATATGCCAGTGTTCTTCCGGCATGCGCCAACTTGGCAGCGCTGGAGCAGGGAAAGCAAGTCCATGAAGACATAATTAGAAGTGGGTTTGAATCCGATGTCTTTGTGGGCAGTGCCCTGATAGACATGTATGCTAAGTGTGGAAGTATAGGGTTTGCAAGACAAGTGTTTGATAAGATCCCTGAAAGAGATGTGGTTTCATGGAATGCAATGATTACAGGGTATGGCATGCATGGTTACGGTAGAGAGGCCCTCAAAGTATTTCAACAAATGCAGCACTCTGGCAAGGCCCCTAACCATGTGACATTTGTTGGTATTCTCTCTGCGTGTTGCCATGCGGGATTGGTGGTTGAAGGACGGGAATTTTTTGATTGCATGAGCCAACACTATCACATCACACCTACTATGGAACACTATTGCTGTATGGTAGACCTTTTGGGCCGGACTGGGTTCCTGGATGAAGCATGGAACTTTATCAATAAAATGGCGATAAACCCAAACGCTGCCGTGTGGGCATCTCTACTTGCCGCCTGTAGAAACCATAGCAATGTAGAGCTAGGAGAACGGGCAGCAGAACGCCTTTTTGAGTTGGACCCTGAAAACTCTGGACCTTATGTATTGTTGTCGAATATCTATGCCACCACTGGCAGGTGGGATGACATCAGAAAGATTCGAAAATTGATGAAAGAGAAGGGGGTAGAAAAGACGCCGGGATGCAGCTGGATTGAGGTTAATAAACGGGTATATACCTTCTGCATAGGAGACAGACCACTCCCAGAAATGGAGAAAATCTATGCAGAGTTGGAGAGATTGTATGGGAAGATGAAGGAGGAAGGGCATGTCTCCGAAACGAAATTTGTGTTGAATGACGTGGAAGAGGAGCAGAAGGAGCATATTTTGTACTATCACAGTGAGAAGTTGGCCGTTGCATTTGGACTTATCAACACAGCCCCGGGAACACCTATTCGGGTTGTTAAGAACCTTCGAGTGTGTGGTGATTGTCATTCTACCATCAAGTTCATCTCCAATATTGTTGCACGAGAAATTGTTATGAGGGACGCGGTCCGATTCCATCATTTCAAAGATGGACAATGTTCCTGTGGGGATTATTGGTGATTCTAACAGAAACAATCTAGAAGCTTAGTCTTGCATTATAACAAGCTTATGGGCGTGAAAGTTTTCAACTGGTAGCGAACAGGTTGGTATTCTTATTTGCTTGCAGTATAAGTGTAATACTGGAAAATTGGTGACTGAACATCCGTACAAGTAACCAACTATTCAGGCAGTGCACTCCCGCCTTCTCTCTGGGTGCTCAGAGGTTTAAACCATGGATATTCACCATTCACCCATAGTTAACTTCCAAGGATGCATCCGACAAACACCAATACATATGTTTTTGGTGTTGGAGGTGATTTGAAGAGTTCCCTGGGTTGTAAATATTGACAGAATTCACTGCTGGCCTCAGATTAACCGATGTGTTCCTCCCAAGTCGCAGTAGAACATTGACACCTAATAAGCTTGTATGTGTGTTTGAGCGCTGAATTTGATCATTTCAAAATCAAAATCAAATTGAAGATCTCGTGTATGCTTTTTGCCTACACTAGGAGAGGCATTGTGTGACATGTAATGCATACCAGAGTCGTAAAGCATAAAAGTATTGGGGGGAAATAAAGATAACACAAGATGATCACGTGTTGAAAGCTGTAGTGACAAATGCAAAAGGTGAGAGGTGCTCTTACTCACCTATCTGAGATTCTTCCTCTACCTGAAACCCTAGGGAAGTTGGTTCACCTTCCTGATAGTTTCTCCACCCACGGGTCAGTAGTTTGGAAGGAGTAGTTGCATCTCATAGGAGGATTTGAGAATATACCAAGGAACAGATTAGTAGTATCCTTGGGAGATTCGACATCTCCGAAGAACAGCAGGGCTGTATTCTCAATTCTCTTCACTGTGCAGTGCCTGGGCAAAGATGGCCTGAGGTCGAGTTCCATCCCTTCATGGCAGCAGTGCTAGGATTTCAATTTTTGTGTTGTTTTTCTTTCTTGTTTTGCCATAGAACCTGTTTGCAGATGCATTTTTGTGATTCACTTTAGCTTGTTGTGAAGCACTTCCTATGGCCTGCTGGGTCCTTTGTGGCAGCCCTGATCCCCTTTTTCGAGTATAGCTTGCATTCATGATAGAGGCATGTGTTCTATGCCAGCTGGTTTGGAGAGTTACATATGTGAAGGAGTTTAACTTTGGTATTGAATCATCCAGGTCTCTGCAACTTTGATTTGAGGTACCTGAGAATGTGAAGAGAGTCAGAGTTGGAGATGGTAGGGAGAAGGGACTGGTGATCTGCATAATGCATTCTGTATGTTCCTTGATGGTATTGCTTCCCAGCTGCCTCTTCAATGTGGCAGTGCCTACAATAATTAATAATTAATCCTAGCTAGTTCAGTAATTTTGTGAAGATCTAGTTTGTTTTCTTATTAAACTTATAAGCATTACTGGTACTTTGATGAGAGTGAGTTTGAATGATGATTTAAGTGGTGAAAAGGCTTGTGTCCAACTATTCTTATTCTACCAAGTTAGCCGTGTGTTAGACCTGTAGGCAGGAAGGTTGCCATTGCTAGCCTCCTTTTCCTATTGTAAGATTACTAATGTATTCTATTATCCACTGCTAACATAAAGCTGTTTGCAATTTAGAAAGAGAGAGAGAAGAAAGAAGACTGTTTGCAATTTAGAAAGAGAGAGAGAAGAAAGAAGAAAAATTTGTCAATTCTACACATTGTTCTTAATTGGATAATCTTTATGCTGTGATCTATTCTGCAAAATGCCGAATTGCATCTGATGTTTTGATTGGATTAGAGAAGCTGCATGTACCATGTCAGTCTAGATTATGCATTGCATGACAATGCTTGATGCCTTGATGATTCTTCTGGATTTAAATATCATGATTAATGTGTGGGATTTCAATGACAGACTCTTGAGCATTACCAGGAAATTGAGACGATGCAAATAGAATGATGGTTCTTTGCTATTATACGATTATAATTCGATTTGCGCAGTTTAAGGATTCTGGGTCTAGTCCGATTTATATTTCATGTTTATATGAATTCAATACACCTTGGAAAATGTATACAGGTATCTGAGGCTTTTTATGTTTCTGTAAATCTGCATCTTTTTACAATTGAAACCACTGTTTTATGGGGGAGATTATGGCTAGCTGGATAGACTTTATAGATTGAATCTGCTTTCTGATTTATGCATGCTACCAAACGATTACAATTGTTTTATAGAGGAGCTCTGTTGCACATTGACAAGCACAACATCTATAAAGCCAATAATAGTACATAAATAACTTGATTCTTTTATCTCGGTAACAACAACATTGATTATGAGGAAACTTTATGCTCTTTTTTACCACAATAATATGTAAGATAAAATCTGACTAATGTTATGTTTATAATGCCATTGACTGCACTACATTGCATGATGTTGTAATACTCTCTTTTCTCAACAAACTATCCACTGTCGGTTCTCTTTATAAACAATCAAAACTGTAATTCTGGCCCATTTTTAACCTCAAATTAGTTTCCAGGGCCATCCTCCTTAGGTGTAACTATTTTTTCCTTTATGCTTTGGCCAAATGAATGCTATTCATTAACGATCAGGAATCACCTTTGTTTTCATATCCTGCCTGAACTAGCTTTCGTAACTCACTTCAAGGTCAACATGCAAAGACTGTATTTTCATTGTGTTTGAACCTTGTATTGAAGTGAACCAAATAATGTTGGAAATGAAATTTAGCTTGCAAAAGGTCACCATCTCACAGCTAGCTGTCCCAACAACCTATATTTCAATTTGTGCGATGTCAGAAACCTCTATATTTGTTATCATGAGTATTTGATTTAGGGGCAAAACAATATAAACAAAGTTAATATGCAGTGTTGTTGCTTAGTACCTGCCTCTTAAACAAAAAATTATTGATAATATATTATATAATATAGTTAAGAAATTGATGATAAGTGTATAATATACCTAAAAAATTAATATTTAAAAAACTTTTTAAAATTTTATTAACTTCAGTAACAAATAGATATAATTTTATTAAAATTATAGAAAGAAATAATGAATAAAATTATATTTACACAATCATTAAAATTATAGAAAGAAATAAGGAATAAAATTATATTTACACAATCAATCAAATGCATGTCTTTTAATGTGGTTAAAGAATCACCAAATCCCAAAATAAATTATCTTTACAAGTGTTCAAACAATAACTCAATTACTTAATTCAAAGAAAGACCAAGAGGCCTTCATTTTATCAACTTAACTATCGAGATTTGACTTAATAATTTATGAGCTAAAATGTCGAGGTTGAACCGTGATTAGTAAACACATGTGATGATCAAATTAATATAATAGCATGTTATTTTATTTTATTTATATGGCCAGTTATTATTTCTCCAATGATGCAAGCTCTCTGGACACTTGAGTATTGAGTAATTGTTACTTAGTTGTGATTTAATTGTTGGAAAAACATTTGCATCAGTTTGTACTAGCCAGGAGCTAGACAACACAGAAGTAAATTCCTTTGAGACAATTAGGGGAGGGATGCCATTACTTCTGCACCCTCTCTTCCACCTCAACTTTTGGCACAGGGACACCTGCACCTAGTGTACGACACTTGCCGAGTGGAGCCTGCCACGTGTTGTGGTGGGTAGGAGCATTTAACTTACCACATTGCTCGATGTTTAGGGTTTCCTTCTAGCTGTTTTCTCTGATGTTTGCTCTGCCTTGTTTGTTTTGTTCAGGTCCAGTGTGTGCACGATGCACTCCGCCAATAATGGCACAGGACAGCTCCAGTACCTATTTGCCTTGTCTGCCATTCTTGACCTGCTCACCCGACGAGTTTGCTTGCAATGGTTTGTAAACAGTCTAGGGTTTATGCTGTGGTTGTTTGATTGCGCCTGCCATTATTGTTCAAGGTTTAGGGTTTTGTTACTTTACCTATATTGGGGGGGGTTAACTCTAATGTTGTTGTTAAACACTCTACAAGGTCGGGGGTTTACAAATGTCGTTGTTGTTCGTGTTGGCATAGATTGTCATTGATGTCAATATGGCAATATTCGAGGAGCCAGAGGAAGCAAACAGAGCCATTGGGGAAGCAAAACAGAGCCATCGGAGTAATGGATGCCAAAGAATACACTATCGGGAGCTATCAGAGCAGAGTATGTCAAAGAATGCACTATTGGTGGCAATATATGTCACAAAAGAGTTATATGCATGCAAATACACTATAGGAGGCAAAAGAGTTAAAAGAGGCGGAAATCATGTATATAGGCTATATACACTGTAGGAGGCAAAAACATAGCTATATACACAATCGAGGCAAAAACATGTACATATAGAGGAATACACTATTGGAGTGGAGAAATATGTATAGATTGATATTGTAATCGGCAGGTTCGGTTATGTGCCATCACCCCAAAACCCCCAACAACGATATATATGTGCAGACCCGATGAAACATGTGTTCCAAAGCATGCTTTTCAGTGTATTTCAAATTTTCGGGCTCTAAGCCTTGGCGCATTAAAACTTGCAAATTTGCAACATATATACATATATTATATAATTGCAATAAAACATGTGGTCCCGCTGAGACACTGCAATATGACTTAATGTTATATCGCATCCGCCCTATCGGTACTCACATATCACAATGCATAAAGGGTTGTCACTCCTGCAAGCGCCGATTGCGATGAATGTTGTGGACCTAATGCAACATTGCAGTTTGGTCTATTGTTATGTGGCATTTGACATATCGTAAGTGCTTAAGGCCTTGCCGCCCTGAAAGCGTCGATTGCGATATATGTTGCGGACACAATGCAACATTACAATTGACTTAATGCTATATCGCGTCTGCCATGTTGGAAGTGAGTTATAAAGGGATGGCGCGATAAGCTGCGGCTGCCGATTGCAATTACACTGCGGACTTGATGCAGGTATAGATGCGGGTGTAATAAATTTGAAGTTTGACCTTTAACGTTTTAGTCGGTTGTTTTTCATATATTCCTATGTGTTTGAATATTTGTATTGCGCGGGGTTTGAAGACCAAAATGCATAAGAAATACTCCCGATAGTTCAGGAGGCCTGAACGAAAGCCACTTGTGATTGCGATTGGGACGCGGCATGTGGGTCCATCCTAATTGGTACATTCTCTCCGTTAAACAATAAAGTCCTATGTATGCCTATTATCATTGAAAAAAAGGGGCTCTGTTACAATTTTAACATGCAACAGTTTTTCTTTGTGTATTTGGTCCTCGTCGTTGAATCAATGTGTCCCAGGAGTGTTGGTGAGCATGAAGAGACAGAGGAAGCTACAACGACCAAAAAGCCAGGAAGCCAAAGGGTAAGCCAATGCAGAGGAAACCAAAAAGCCAAAGCAATAAAGAAGAGGGAAGCCAAAGGACAAGCCAGTGCAGAGGAGGCTGAAGCGAGCGTTGAAGAAGCCGAAGAGCCAATGGAAAGCGGAAACGAACAGTTAGAGGCATCAAGAATACATTTAAAAAAAAAAAAAAGAGGAAGGGTGTACGAATAATCAGAGCGAGAGGAAGAAGTTCAGGCAGAGACAAGAGAGGCAAGAGAAGTAGGAGAACAGGAGTGAAGTAGAAACTCAATAGGCTTGGGAGCAAAGAACTACATCAAAACAATTTCTACTAGGTTAGGGTTGCAGCCCATGGAGTTGAAGCCTCAAAACTGAAAGGATTGGAATCCTTGGGAGTTGTTGCTCCTAAGTGTAGAACTATTGCCTTGGCAAAATAGAGTTGGTGCTCTGGAGGTTGGAGCTCTACAAAAGTCCAAGTTGGTGCTTGGCAACTGATTGCAACCATTTATATATGTATCTATTTCATTGCATTGTTTGTGTTAATAAAAGCATTTATTCCAGTTATCTATTTATGTGTTCCATATATAAATGTTTTGGTGATAAAAAGAAAATAAAAAATAAACACTGATTTTCACCCCCTCAGTATTTCCAACAGTTCGTTTTGCACCATCGAGGGTTTACAGATACCTTGGTCATTGTTTCATTCTCGTGGCTTGTTGTTCGGGAAGGAGCCAATACGAAATTCTAGTTAGTTTGAGGTCGAAGGTAAATCGATAAATACATGGGTTTTTTTTCGAATTACCAGTAATTTGTTTGTATGTTTTTGCCATCTGCTAATTTTTTCATGTTTTACAAGTTTTGGTTGCAGGTTTAGCGAGGTCTAGGGGACGTTTGGACATGGTGGTGGCTTCTGTGTCTATCTGGTAGGATTCTAAATCCTACCAGCCATTGTGTTTTTCAACACCCGAACTTGTTGTTGGGATTTTTGTTCTTTTTTCTCTTGCTACACTGTTATTGATTCTACTGGGAAATTAGCTCTTATCACATTTTTCTGTATTTTTCTGCATATTCGTATGATTTTTGTCGATTTTGTTTGTTTTATGCTAATGGAAGCAACATTAAGGAATTTTCATGTCGTTTTAATGGATCAGATTCAAATTTGAGTCAGTTTCCCAGTTTCCTTCTTTAATAGGTCAAATTAATCTAATTATGTCAAGTTTAAAGAAATTCAAGTTCCTTTTAGGAAAGAAGTTAGTTTCCTAGTTTCCTCCTCCAATAGGCTAAATTAACTTGATTAATTGGGATAGATCACTCTCCCTTCTTTTAAGTGTTCCTAGCTTTAAATTCAAGTCCATCCTCTTTCCTTTTAGGAGGTCATCTCGTTTTTAAGAGTTTCAATGGATCATATTCAAATTCTAGGTTCAAATTTAGTCAGGTTCAGTGTCAAGACTTGAAGGATAGGTCACTATTCCTTCTTTTAAGAGTAATACCTAAAAGACTGGTCATTGTTTCCTCTTTCAAGAGAGTTCCTACTTTTAGGAATTCACATGTTCGAATCCAAGGCTGGTTTCTTTTCTTCTCCAGGTCTAGTCTCCTTCTGTTTGGGAAGTCACCTTCTTTTAAGAGTTCACAAATCAGATTCAAATTCAGGTTCAGTCCAAGAAAATGCCACTTGTTTCCTCGGAATTATCTCAGTTTCGTAGTTTCCTCCTTGGATTTGGATAGGGGAGCCTCCCTTGTTTAGAGTTCACAGTTTCAAAGTTAGGTTCAGTCTCTTAATTAAAGGAGGTCACGGTCACAGTCTCCTTTTTAGTTCATGCTCGCAGGTTTCCGATGAGGAGGCCACATTCATAGTCTCTTTCCTTCCTTAGAAGGCCTTCATTTCCTCTTTTACGAAGAGTTTAGATTGACATGTTCAAAAGGCCTTCATTTCCTCTTTTACGAAGAGTTTAGATTCACATGTTCAGATTCAAATTGAGGTTTAGGTGAACATTTAAAAAGTGATGTGTATAGTTACTAATTTGCATAGTAGAAAGGGGTGGAATAATAGATATGATACTACAATCATGTATGTGGATTTAAAAATAGCATGGTGTATGTTGGACATTTACGTTAAATAATATGCAACAGACTTAGCATGTTGACCATGGCTTACTATAACTCTGACCCCTCGTATTCCTTTGTATAAGATTTGTTGACTTATGCTACTAATTGTGGCTTATTATCCTGGTCTTTCCTTGTATAATCTCTATTGTTACTATTGTTTTTCTTAGTATTCAACTTTTATTCTATTTACATATGCCCTCTCTAAGGAATATGCAATTGTTAGTTTCCCATACATATGTATGCAGTAGAGTAGGGAAGCTCATATCGAATTAATAGTTGTAACTATACATAACTTTCTTACATAGATGGCAAGAGAAATTTGTGCATGTAGCTTTTAATGGCATTATCATCTTGCACAATCATAACGTATTGCCATAACCTATGCATGATTGTCTAAATTCCAACATGTGTTGTCTCGCAATAATATTTTGGGTAAATGTTATGTGTTGTTTTATCATGAAGTATTGCTACAATCTGATGAAATGTAAACTAGAAATGTTGTCATTGTGTATAAATGGTTGGGCATGATGTTATATGTAATTGTAGCACCAGGCATAATATGTTGTTACAAGCTGTAAGTTTGTGATAATATGCAAAGGTTTCACATTCAAACTTCTTAGACAGATATTTTAAATGTTGTATTAATCTGTGAAATTCATTTTTCGATTCATTTACAGTTAAAAGATGTAATTTCACTTAATGTTTGGGTTGGAACGAATGTGTAGTTGAAAGATGTTTGGGTTGGAACGAATGTACTTATGTATTGTTGTTTCATCCCTTAGTGGCATCTAGTTTGTGAAGAAATCTTGATTTTATGTCATTTTGGAAATGGTTTTGGTTCTAGTCAGATTTACTCTGTTGTCTTATTGAGTTTATATTAGATGGATTTAAGTTGTCCTTTTGTAACTTTCCATCTTGAGGAGCTTCTTAATTGCTCTGTCTCCATATTTGTTGATGTATTGAATGTTGGTTTATAAGGGAAATTCAGTGCCCAGAGTGCATTGCCCATTTGTATTGTGTTTTAATTGGAAGTGCATTGATTTAAAAAGGTAAACTGATGCTCATAGAAATCTGGTCTACCTGCCCATTTTTCATTGTATATTCATTTATAAGAGTCAATGTCCAGAGATGGTAGAATTGGAGGTAAATTGATTTGTAAGAGCAACTTTGCATTGTGTTTGGATTTGAAGTAAATTGGGTTATAAGGGAAATTCAATGCCGAGAGTGCATTACCCATTTGTGTTATGTTTTAATTGGAGGTACATTGATTTATATATGTATTTTGATGCTCATAGTGTGCAATCCAACTCATTTGCATTGTGTTTTAATTCATTTATGTATTGTTTCGAATAAGGTCTGTGATAATATGCAGAGATTTCACATTCAAAAGTTTCACATTCGAACTTCTTAGACAGATACTTTAAATGCAATGACTGCATTAATATGTCAAATTCATTTTCCGATTCATTTACAGTTAAAAGATGTAATTTCACTTAATGTTGGGTTGGAACGAATGTACAGTTGAAAGATGTTTGGGTTGGAATGGATGTACTTGTGTATTGTTGTTTCATTCCTTTATGGCATCTGGTTTGTGGAGAAATCCGGATTTTATGTCATTTTCGAAATGGTTTTGGTTCTGGCCAGATTTAGTCTGTTGTCTTATTGAGTTGATATCAGATGGATCTAAGTTGTCCTTTTGTAAATTGCCATCTTGAGGAGCTTCTTTATTGCTCTATCTCCATATCTGTTGATGTATTGAATGTTGGTTTATAAGGGAAATTCAATGCCCAGAGCGCATTGCCCATTTGTATTGTGTTTTAATTGGAAGTGCATTGATTTAAAAAGGTAAACTGATGCTCATAGAAATTTGGTCTACTTGCCCATTTTGCATTGTATATTCATTTATAAGAGTCATTCAATGTCCATAGTTGGCAGAATTGGAGGTAAATTGATTTGTAAGAGCAATTTTGCATTGTGTTTGAATTCGAAGTAAATTGAGTGAAGCAAACAAAGTTCCTTCTATAAATTAATTACTCCAAAAGATTTGGAATATCAAATTATCCATTTAGGATATAAATATTATATTAAATATATGAATAAGAATAGGAATGATAATCAATTACAATGAGAACGAGAAGCTTACTTATATACCACGCAAGTGTCTCTTCATGAAGAGTCATGTCTTATTAGACATGCCTCTTCAACCCAACTACTACTTAACTAATAATTAATTATGATTATTATCATTTACATTATATTTATATTATTTATATATTTTATACATTAGATTGCCTCCTTCCTCAAAGAGCTTTGTCCTCAAAGCTTGTCGATGAAAAAAAACTTGATCTCTTTTTTGGCCTTGAAAGTCTTTCTTTCTTGGAATAGTCATCTTTGTCGATACAAGCTGATATGATTTTCTTAGTGACAAACAAAATTGTCGCACTGAGAAGGGATCAGACCATCTCAGATTAATTTTCTGTATGGTATTCTGATCATTGGAATTTTGTAACGACTTGTCAGCATGAGACTGGATGGATGTTACGTCATTCTTCTCTAAAACATTAATTTGTTGTCGTTGATTTGTCTACTCTCGTGATTCGAATGCCGATATAAAGTTTTTAGATTTTCTTTTGGTGAAAATGTTGTTGAATTGGTTATTGAACATTCACTTGGGATGTCCATTGTCTGAACTGCAACATCTAAGCGTGTCGTTTCTTCAACTGACTTGTCTTCTTGAGTTGTCATATTCACTGGATCGGTATTCGTTCCCTTATTTTCAACTTGAATTGTTGTGACTGCAGATTTCGATACTTCTTCTTGAGTGACTTGTTCTAACTTATCTTTTAATGCTTTCTCATCCTCTTTAAGTTTCTTAATTTGATTGAGCAGACTTTGATTATGGTTTCTCAGACGTAAAATTTCTTCAGTTTTTTATTCATCAACCTTATTTTTAATGTTTTGAATTTTAAGTTTTTCATCTTTTAGATCTCTAATTTGTTCTAATAAATTTTTATTAAGGTTCTTTAAATGCAAATTTTCTTCTTCTTGTTCTGATAAATGCTGCTTGAGTTCTTTCTTTGAGACTTTAGTCTTCTTTACTTGTGCTAGTAATTTTTCGACGTGGTCCTTGAGACGAGAAATTTCTTCGTCCTTTTCCATTATTTCTTTGTAATGTATATCTACAAGATTTTTATGTTCGCATTCTAACACTTCCTTGCTTTGTTGAATCTTGGCTATTTTGTCATTATCTTGATCTTTTAGCTGCACTTTCTCGGTATACTGGATAACATCGTTCTGTGGAAGTGATGATGGATATAGAGAATCTAGGAAGGAATTCATTCTCTTTCTCTCCTCAGCCTGTCGCTCAATTCTTGTAATTAATTGTTCTATATCTCTTGCGATTGATTGTTTTTGTTCCCAACTCAGGGATTCCATATCTTTTTCT
>APFE030316448.1:69135-87659 GCA_000404065.3 Pinus taeda | reverse complement strand
TAATAATTAATTATGATTATTATCATTTACATTATATTTATATTATTTATATATTTTATTCGTTACATTGAGTTACAAGGGAAATTCAATGCCGAGAGTGCATTACCCATTTGTATTATGTTTTAATTGAAGGTACATTGATTTATATATGTATTTTTATGCTCATAGTGTGCAGTCCAACCCATTTGCATTGTATTTTATTCATTTATGTATTGTTTGGAAGAGTCCGTGATAATATGCAGAGATTTCACATTCAGAGGTTTCACATTTGAACTTCTTATTGAGTTGATATCAGATGGATCTAAGTTGTCCTTTTGTAAATTGCCATCTTGAGGAGCTTCTTTATTGCTCTGTCTCCATATTTGTTGATGTATTGAATGTTGGTTTATAAGGGAAATTCAATGCCCATAGTGCATTGCCCATTTGTATTGTGTTTTAATTGGAAGTGCATTGATTTAAAAAGGTACACTGATGCTCATAGAAATCTAATTCACCATTTTATGGAATTTTCATATTAAAATAAGTGACTTGTTCAAGATTTTTTTATTCACTCGTCCGTCATCATATTTACAACTTAGTTATAAATATATTGTAAATCATTTGGTGTGTAAAGGCATAACAGAAAATCCCTTTTGCATTCTCAGGTAAAACTTCTACATTATAATAGACTATAGATGTTCCTTCTAAAATGGATTTTGGTTACAATGCCGCAAACAATATGAAATAAAACAACCTAGGTTGTAAGCCAAAATCTTCTTGTACAAGAAAAAGATACAATCCATCCAAAATCCACATCATAATGTGGTTACAACCAAAAACATATGACACCCCTATTCTTTATGGCCTTGAGAATCTTGAGTGCCAAAACTCCTCGAGTTACCTTCTTGAGCTAGGTAGGTTGGCCTACCTAAAAAGGTTGATTAGGAAATGGTTGATTGCTTCCATATGAGTGAGTCCAATTTGCACCTTCCAACCATGGAGGAATTGAGTACCCATACCTCACATTTTCACTACTAACCCCTGCATTAAGTGGAGGTGTGTAATGAGCATACATAGAATTGACACCTCCTCTGGTAGGAATAAGGCAAGTGGGTAAACCCTTAGTTTCATAGTGAGGCACTTGAGTGTTTATGAGGTCTTGGAATAATGGTGTATTATCTGCAATATTGTCTAATGAGTTTGAAATTATCCTAGTTTCATCAGTGATGCTTGCATCATTGTCAACCATTTGATCATCCCTTATTCCTTTTCAAGCATTTGTTGTCTTTCTTGATTCCTTTTCATATCTTGCCATTTTTTTTGCTGGTCCTTAACTTGCTTTGCTTTATCTCTTTCAAGCTTTTCATCTGATCGACATTGTGCTACAACAATCCTTGCTACCTTCTTCTCCTTGACTAGATCCTTCTTTTTCTGTTTTAATTCTTGCATTTCAAATTTCTTTTGTTCAGACTCAACTAACAGGTTTATATAGTCTTCTGAGGTGAATAAATGTGAACTTCGGCCCAAACGAAGACTACCCGGTGTACCTTGCTTTTTTTTCATTGATAATCTCTCCACTGGTAGCTTTAGGAACCATCCAAGTATCTTCTCCACCCCTCCCACCACCATGTCATTGTTTGGTACTTCCCTTTCAGTATTTGAGACAACGAATTGAACTATATCATTATCTTCATTTGATGCCTCATTATGTGCTTCATCTTCCATTGATCTATTGTCCACAAAAAATGAACAATTTCACTGTTCAATTCTACTGGTTGTTAGGGCATGTTCATGCTTTGTTCAAAGGTTGTTGAGACGCTATGTTCATTCATATTAATCATGGCTTCTGCTAGCCATGGCGGCGGGGTTCCTTGGCTTGGAAATGTCAATTGGTCATTATCAACTGCATGTTCAACAATGTCATTAACAATATCAACAACAGGGTTTTCATGTTCTTGAGTTGGTAGAACGATTTCCATGTTACTGCGAATTTGTTCATGATTATACTATGTTTCACATACAGTTTCATCATCTTCATCATATAAGTGTCCTTGAGAGAGGGAAATATATTACCAGCTGCAACCACATAATCTTGGTCATCTACTTCTTGCACTTCAACACCTTTTGGACATGCCCTTCTTCCTGACCATCCACATGAAATGCATGGCTACAACCAGTATCATGCATAAGAGCATCATAATTCAGTGGCCAGATTCCTGTCCTCCTAAAGCCGGCCTTGATATTTGATGGTGTTAGAGCCATTTTAAAAGCTTTACTTGCAAGCTCTGCTAGCTTGAACCTTTTCACCTCAACCCCTGGATTCTTTGGCATCCATGCAACACACTCTGATCTGAAATAGTTCTTGAAAGGGCCAAACGCACTAACATCAAGGGGTTGCAATGTGTGAATGGTATGAGCGGGCAATGTCAACAGGTCGATGCCTAAATTGTTTGCTTCCTCAATTATTTGTATAGCCATGTGTCTCCCATGGCCATCTAATATTAATAGGTGTTTGTTATTAGGTGAGACGCCACCTGGTACCGATGCAGCAAAGTGAAAAATCCAACTTAAAAACAATTATTTAGTCATCCATGCATGGGGATGTGAAACCATGCATGCACCTAGTTCATAGTTTTGTATATAGTTTTTCAATTGATTTTTACCTTTGAATAGATAAAATCCTAGGATTGAAGTACCTATTGCATTGACACAACATAAAATAGTTATCCATTCCCTACTCTTAGGCGAAATCTTTGGCACATTTCGGCTCCCTCTCTTGGAAATTACCTGCATGCCACAATTCTTCCCTGCCTGTAAACATGTTTTATCATAGTTCCATATATGATCTGCTCCATAAGAATGTTTATCGTAAGCACTAGAAAAAATGTCATAGAACTTTTGCACAACTGCAAGGTGAAACTTTAGTGTTCTATCTCTATCAAGGCCCTTAGTTGTACGCAATACAAGGTTTGGATGCCTTTTTTTAAACCCAAACCACCATGATTTACAATGAAACCCATATTTGAATGGGTTTGGCCTCCCTTGACAAATTTGAGCAACTGTGAATTTGAGTTTTATTAACTCTAGCCCATGTCCCAATTGGGCCATCTCTTTACACCACTCAACCACCTCGGCCTCATCCTCGTTAGTCATAACTGTAAGAGGCCCTCTACGTTTTGTATGAGTTAGTCCATTTATCCAATAATGTATTGGTAAGGCACGAATACCATGTTTTTTTGAAGATGCCCGAACTGAGTATCCATTAAACTCTATGTCGTCAATTGCAACTAACATTTCTTCTTTTTTCCATCCTCTTATAGCACTGATCGTTTTAGTTGAACTTGCCCTTTGGACTGTTGTTGACTGTGGCTCTGTGGGTGATGGTGTGAGAACATCAGCTTCAATCGTTTGGTCATCCTCAACAGCGTTCCTTGGGGCATTGTTGACATTGACATCACCTATGTTGTCCTCATCTGATGATGGGCATCGCAGCTGGGCACCCCTTGTCACTCTCCTGCCACTTCTCCTTGTACGAGCAACATAACTAACTCTTGCCATAGATGCAACAACCTGTAGAATTATTGCATGCATTTAGTTAAGAATATTTGTAAATTATGCTTTCATACAAGGCAAAAATAAGTATGCTTTATTACAGGAAATTATCAACATGTATGTTAGTATCCTTGAAAAATCAAATCTGCAGAATCATTTTGTTGTATGTCTTCAAAATTATCAGTAATTGTTGTTTTGATAACTTGGTTTTACACTTAAAATACTATCACTGTATTTGTACTTGGAAAACTATTGTCTGTTTCCACCTTCTTCTAGTACTATGAGAAGATCTGGTAGTTATTGTTGTTTGAATTAATTTGTTTAGACTCATGTTTGTTATCGCAATTGAATTCATTCATGGCCCACACTATCTCACCAAGTGAACCTGTATTGTCAATCATGTAGTTCAAGTAATGTTTTCCTTATGTTTCTTTCAAGTTGAAAAGAACTTTTGAGTAATAAGAAACTTCCATTGTAGTAAAAGTTTCTCCTGTTGGAAATACTGAGGGAGGGTGAATCAGTGTTTCTTTTTAAACTATTATTTTACCAGTTCAAACATTTATATTCAGAACACAAGATGAACAACAAGTATCAATGCTTTTATTAATATAATCTTTGCAATAAAAAGATACAATATATAAATGGTTGCAATCAGTTGCCAAGCACCAACTTGGACTTTTGTGAGGCTCCAACCTCCAGAGCTCCAACTCTGTTTCACCAAGGCAACAATCTTGGACTTAGGAGCACCAACTCCCAAGGACTTCAATCCTTCTAGTTCCTGAGACACCAGTCCTAAGGACACCAATCCTTCCTACTTCTAAGGCACCAATCCCAAGGACTCCAATTATTCTTACTTCTAAGGCATCAACCCTAAGGATTCAAATCCTTCTTACTTTTGAGGCACCAACCCTAAGGGTTCCGACCCAATCTTGTCAAGGCATGTTTGATAGTAATATTCTGCTCTCAGAACTCTTCTTTATTGAGTTTTGTCTGTTTATAGCTTCACTGTAGTCTCCATGCTACAACATCAATGACAGCCAGTCTTCTTATGAAGGAGTATTTACAACTCTTCATATTGTTCACACAGAGTCTACAATAGCCTTCATGATCTTTGATATTGTCTCCACACAACTTTAGTGAGTCTACTATTACCTGCACTAAGCTCTACATAAGAACCAACTTTCTGTTCAAACACCTGTTCTAGATGTCACAATAAGTGCTTCAACATGACTGCTTCTCTGCTGGCTACTTCTCCCTTCAAACAATGTAGATAAAACTTTATTCATTACATCACATAATTATTCTTTAGACTGCATTGTATACCTGATTAATTCTTCACAAGGTAACACAATTAGCTGAGAATCTCATTTTTCGAATGCCTCCTGTCCTGTTGGTCTTTCGGACCTTTTTTGTTCTGTTGGACCCTACAGCTGCCTCTGTTTCCTCCAACCTTTTCAACAACAATACACTTTCCTTGTTCTCTGTTTTTGTATCTTCTTGATGCCTCTAATCATCGGTTTCCTCTTTCCACTTGCTCTTTGGCTTCCTCCTTGGTCATTGTAGTTTCCTCTGCCTCACTTGATCCTTCGACTTCCCTCCTCAGTCGTTGTGGCTTCTTCTATGCTGGCTTGTCCTTCGACTTCCCGGCTTTCGGCTTCCTCTGTCTCTTCGAGTTCACCAACACTCCAGGGACACGTAAATTCACAAAAGAGGACTAAAAATACACAAAGAAAACATGTTGCATATTAAAATTGTAACAGAGCCCCTTTTTCAATGATAATATGCATACACAGGACTTTATTGTCTAACGGAGAGACTATACCAATCAAGAAGGCCCCACATTCCATGTCACCATCGCAATCACAATCGCCATCGTTCAGGTCTCTTGAACTATCGGCCTCGTTTTTATGCATTTTGGCCTTCAAACCCCGCGCAATACAATTTTTGAAATACACAGGAATATATGGAAAAAACAACCGAAGCGCTTAAGGCCGGACTTCAAATTTATTAAACCCGCATCTATAACTACATCGGGTCCGTTGTGTAATCGCAATCGAAAGTCGCAACTTCCCGATGGCCGATGGTCGATTCCCTTGCAGATGCGATATGATATTAAATCAAACTGCATTGTTGCATCAGGTCCGCAACATACATTGCAATCGACACTTGCAGGGGTGACAACCCTTTGTGTATTGCGATATGCGAGTACCGATAGGGCGAATGTGATATAACAATAAAGCCTTCCATAATGTTGCAGCGGGTCTGCAACATGTTGCAGTTATATATATATATATATATATATATATATATATATAATATATATATATATATATATATATATATATATATATATCGCATTTTGCATGTTTTAACGTGCCAAGGCTTAAAGCCTGAATATGTGAAACACACTAAAAAACCATGCTTCGACACACTTAGCAGACTTCACTTGTTTATACACCCGGACATATATGTTGTCGGGTCTACACATATATATCGTTGTTGGGGGTTTCGGGTAGTGGCTCATTGTAGAACCTACTAATTACAATATCGCTAATATATACATATTCTGCGTCTATAGTCCAATATATATATATATATATATATTTCTCCGCTCGGATAGTGTAAATTACATATATATGTTATATGTTGTTCCGCCTCCGCCTTTAACTCTTCCGCATATATATATTATAATATATATATTATATATATATAGAAATTCCGCTCTTTGGCATCAATGGCATATATTACTCCAGATATGGCTCCTTGGCATATATTACTCTTGACATGGCTCTTGTAGCTCCTATAGCTCTGATAGTTCTTTTGATGACTTCTTCCTCTTAGTTATTCTTGGGCATGTATTACATGCGATGCTCCTCCGATGTGGCTCCTCTTGCTCCAATGTCTTCCTTTGGCTTTGCAATGTCTTTCAATGACCTTCTCTGATAACAGACTCTTACTCATGGCTTGGCTTTCTTGATGGCCTTGCTCCTATTTCTTCATGGATCTGCTCTGCTTCCCCTTGGCTTCATATCATCATCTAGTATCTAGAATATTGCCATATTGACATCAATGACAATTTAGGTCAACAATCTCCCCCTTTTTTATGGATGGCAATATTCTTCTTCTCTCCCCCTTTGACATCAATGGCAAATGAGTGCTCTAGGACTCCCCCTATCGAACTACTTCTGTTCTTCATGAATGGTGGATCTTCATGGATATGTGACTCCCCCTGTCATAGTGCTCTTCTTTTTACTCAAGATAGAAGGATTGATGCTTTATCATCAATTAACACATTATTCTCTCTTCATGTCTCAGAACTACTCTATCATGGCTTCAACAATGCTTAAAGATGCTCTACTTCAATGCTTTCAATCAGATTGCAAATAGCCATACACCAGGTGTCCAAGTCCAGGTTTTTATGTTTCAATCCATATTGTTGTCTCCATAGTCAGAATTTAGAGGCCTTCACAGTCCGAATCAAGAGAAAATGCCACTGAAATTTTCTTTCTTGTTATCTTTCTTCAAAACCAAGTTCCTTTGTGTTTCTATACTTCTCCTTAAGTCACTGCCATCCAGTGTTCAACATCATTTCATTTGGATGAAATGGTGAGAGGTTGTGCCTCACTGTTTATTGTTGTATTTTCTAGGTGACCAGTATCAACTTGAGTTATATTTGACTGCACAACATTCTCCTTTCTATGAGCCATATTTTCCTTGTGTTCTTGTACATATCTCAGCAAGTTATTTCCGCTAGCAGATTTAGATATCCTATCTGTGACTGTCTTTTAAATTCATTTTGTTGATTTGCATCTTCTTGCAATGCTTCAGTTTTGTTATATGCTGCCAGCTTCTCTCACTTCAAACTCCATTCCATATGTATCCGTTTGTTTGAATATTGCCTCTATTAGTGTCCATAATTTATCTGTTCTCACACTAAATCCCTAAGTCAAGACATTTAGCATCTGTAATATCAGCACCATAGTTATTTGCCCTATTTATCTAGCATTAGATGACTTTCTCTATTGCTCCAAATACTACTTAGTGATTAAGTTGAGAGCATCTTTAACAACAGTGCAAGGAATGGTTACAGGATCATGTTCTTCAATAGAGTACTCCTGAGAAATGATCTTTATCAAGGAATGATTGTTAATATAGCTCAACAAGGATTTCATAAGGACCCTTTCACTAATAGCTTCTGCAATAAAGATCAAGAATCACAGGTTCCCCCTAACTATATGCATCATCTCTTTTGGCAGAGTCTTCCCATCAAATGATTAGATTGTCAAATTCAGGCCAACGACATGTGTTGTTGGCTGGAGAGTTCAAGGGACTTTCGGATTGTAATTGCTTCCTTCTCCATACTTGTGCAACTTTCTTCTTTTGAATGGTTCTTGCTTTTGTAAGAGCCCAAGTTAAGTTACAATCACGTGCCATATGACCAATGTTATGACACTTGAAGCATTCTACATTGTTCATGAATAAGAATTCATGATTTCTTCCTGCAAAATTGTTTCTTGGAGATTGTTGGGGACCATAATATCTATATTTATGAGATGGTTGGGGACCATAACATCTATCTTTATTATATGCCTTACAATCTTTTGCCATGTGATCAAAGTTTGTACAAGAATAACAATAACCAAAAAATGAACTTTGGTACCTGGGAGATGGAGATTCCCTTGATGTACTTCTAAAGCCTTTCTGCCTTGAGATCCTTTGATGATAACCATTGCCTCTCGCATCTTTGACATCATCTACATTTCTTCTTGGAGCAGGATTTCTTCTTGGAACAGGATCTCTTCCATTGTAGCCTTGATGTTTCTCCTTGCCTTTGTTGGAACTGGGAGCATCACCATTTCTTTCTGTGTTCTTCACATCCCTTTTTTTGAAGCATTTTTATTCTCGTTTGAGGGTCACTTGCATACCCAAGACCTGATTTATCAAATGGACATCTGTGATAGTTGAGCATGTCATTCAAGGCTCGAGAGCTCTTCAGGATTTTGTTCATCCCTTCAACCTTTTTTCTGAGGAAGAGAATCTCTTCTTCCAATCTTTCACACTCATTATTCTTCTTAGCAAGTTGTTTCTTCGTGTCTTCCTTGATATGAGTAGCTTCATCTGCTTCTATTTTAAGGGAGATGACACTTGACTTCATTTTCCTTTGCTAGACTGCTTTCCATTTCTTCCTTGATCCTTATAGCTTTACATATTTCAGCCTTGAGAAGTTTGATGTTAGATTTTAATTTGAAGATTTCTTCATCCTTTGCTTTTAGTTGACAAATCATGGTGTTTCTTTCCTTTCCTGCTTCATCAACCTGTCCTTCTATGATTTCCAATGCTTCCATTGTCTTCTCAGCTCCTTGTGCTTGTTTCCTTGCTTCTTGTAGTTGAGATTTGAGAGAGGAGACATCTACCTTGTACTGACCAATCTCTTCTTCAAGTTTGTTCAAGCTCTTGTGCCTTTGTTCAAGTTGACTTGACAAGGTATCTTCCTGTTTATTTGATTTATCCAATTGATTTTTCATGGATATGACTTCTTCATGATGTCTTCTTTTGCTTTGATGAAATTCCTTCTTAATCTTGGCAAGCTCTTCATCCCTTTCTTGTACTTGAAGCTTGACAAGGTTAACTTTATCCCTTGTTTGATCTTGGTCACCAGCTAGTGCTATCTTCTTGAGTTCCTCATTTTCCTTTTTCATATTGTTAATCTCTTCCATGGCAGCCATAAGTTGAGCGAGGAGATCTTCTACAAAATCTTTTTCATTCTCTTCATCTTCTAGGTCTGCTTTAGTCTTGATGTCATCATTCTCATTTTCAACTTCTATGATGGGTTCTGGATTTCCTTCTTGATTTCCATCATCTTCTTGATTGACGATCATGGTCAATGCTCCTTTTGAGTGAAGGTTGTTGGGCTGTTAATATGCCATTATTATTATCACTTTTGAACACTTATCCCGCCCATTTCCACTATTCTTCATCATATCATTTGTTATAATTTATCATTTAAATCCATTTTATAAATTATTGATGCTCTTATGAATGAATATTATTTATTCTCCTTTATTTTTAATAAATTGATGATTATGAATTATTTTATCAATGATAGTTCTAATAAGTTGGTTATAACATTATTCACCATTTTTAGCCTCCAAGATAACTTCCAGATTGAAGATTTGATTTTTAAAAGTGCCAACTCAGAAATTCGTTGGAATAAGGAGTGACAGTTTTGCGGTTGAGATTCTGAGCAAATGAAGAAGAATTTGGAAAATCTGGAACATGAGTTTTGTCCAGAACGGACCCAATTAAGTTTAGTAAAAAACGGTTTGCCCAAATTCAGCTTGTACTGAGAGAAACACAGGGTTCTTTGAGCACGATTTTCTCAGATTTGTTGTTGCGGCCGTCCTCCAAATCTCAGCTGCAAACCCAAATTCGTCTTGCTTTTGTTGAGAGATGAAAGGAAATATATTTTCTTGTTGATCATCTGGTTAGAATCAATCCAATTTTGTAAAAGAAATCATGTTGTAATTATCTATGTTGTAACTGCTCTATGATCTTTCTCTATTTAAATGAAAACAAAGATCAGAGAGAAAAAGGACTTTTGGGATTCGAATGATGGAATTGAGAGAGATGGAACGAGTATTATTTTGAACTGTAATTTTAATTGCAGACTTTGACTGCTGAGAAGACACAACTCAATGTAATGTTGTTCGATTTGATGATCAGTATATAAGCAGAGTTACTATTCCTTCGCATCTTCTGAAGCACTACCGGCAGCGATCACTGGTGGTTAAGGGCCCGACCCCGGTGGATTCACTTGCCGTTCCTGTACCATTATTTCATGATCTCTATTGTGTGATAGTTTGATTTTGTTTCTACTTATCGTAATCATGTAATTTTACTGCTTGGTATTTCCAGACTGAATGAACTGATCTATTTTATATATTGTACTTAAATTGCGTTGTTGTTCATTTCCTTCTTAACAGAGCTCACTGTTTTTTGCCAGCATGTTGTTGCGTTGTTCATTTCATCTTCAAAGCTGTGCTGATCACTCCAGTAATTTAACAATTTTTTGTTCATTACACTTGTATAAGTTTGGCTATTTAGTTCTAATACTTAGCGCTGTTATTCATTTACTTTCTGCAATTATTTAAGCTTACCTTTCAACATTCTTTTAGTTAGCACGATTGTCTCATTTTCATCAAGTTGTAGTAATACGATTGATTTAATTCTTTGCACTTTCCAATTGGTTATTTAGTGTTGTGTGTGAGATCAACAACTGTAAAGGACATTGGCTATTGCTGCCTAAGTTCTTAGATTGTGGATCTTGTTTATGTTTGATTTCAATTGCATCAATATCCAGAGGAATGAGTTATTGCTGTTGTATCCTCAATTGATGGTTGTTTGAGTGAATGATTTAGTTTAGAACATTTCAGTTTCTTGCTGTTCCATTTACGGTCGTTCCATTTTAGACTTGTTGTTCCATTTCTATTTTACTTTCTGCCATTCCATTTACTTGCATTTGTTGCTTTGGTGTGAGAGAAGGTCTAAGGCTGTAGTGAGCCTCAGCAGTCGCTGCCTAGCTCCCAGACCTATGTTCCATGCTCTAATTTCCTTTCCATCGGTTTCTAGAGGGATGGGTTATCGCTTCCGCACCCTTGACTGATAAGTTGCCTTCTGTGATTTTATCCTTTTGAAGCAATTTAGTCATAGTTTAGCATCCGTTTACTCTTGTGTTCTCTGAATGCTGTACTACTAAACATTACTCTTGAGTAAATAGCTGCCTCAGACTGAGTACACTTTTGAAATAAAAAGTCGTCCCTGGGTTGACAATTAATGTGAGGTAATTAGGAGTTACAAAGACACCTTTTTATCGCTCCACATTTTGGCGCCGTTGCCAGGGAGAGTGTAGCCATTTCTAAAGAGTAGTGTGAATTTGATGAGTGCCTGCTAGGGAAGAGTTGGATCTTAAAAATGGAAGGTAAGAACCTGCGTACTGAGCATGTAAAAGCCCTGCTCCCCCGTCCGCTTTCCAGCAGGCTGTTAAAGAACCTAGGGTAGAAATAGATGTTTGAATTTTTGTGTGAATGATTAGGAAAAAGATAGAAATTTTTAAAAAAAATGAATTACATGATCTCACGCAAGTGGTGATGTAAGCACCACCCATTTCACTAACCGATTGACAGGAACATTTGAAGAAGGAGCCTCGAAGAAACACATGAAGAACATCTTATACTATGATAAGAAATGGCTCACGTTTCTACTTTTAAATTTCCTATCAAAGATCTAGGAGGAGTGACACAAATGCACATAATTCTCCCATCTTTACCAAATTTTCACGGTTTAGCAAATGAAGATCCACATACATTTTTGTTTGAGTTTGAAATACTTTGTAGAGGATATGATTATTACACTAACAATCAAAGGTTGAAAGTGTTTCCTCTTACTCTAAAAGGAGCAGCTCTTTGATGGTTCATGAGCCTAGGTGGGAATTGCATCCAATCATGGAAGGACATGAAGAACATATTCTTGAAGAAGTACCAAGACTATTGCAAATCCAATGAAGATATTTTCGGTATGATACAAGGGGAAGATGAAAGTTTGGAGGACTATGTAGATCGATTTCAATATAACCTTCAAAAATCAAAGCATAAGCATTTGAAAAAATAGATCTTAAAAACACTCATTCTTAAAGGGATCAAAGATGAATTTTTAGAACTCTTAAATCTACTAGGAAAAGGTGATGTTTTTCAGTTATCATATGATGATGTTTGTGAGTTGTGCATAAGGTATTCAAGAGGAATCTCCAAGGCTGGTAAGAATCCTAGAGATGTTTGTTCCTTCTTTTCCAAATCTGCTACAAGAATAGGAGACATAAGAGCTTAAATCAATGTGTTATTTGAAAATTTTAAAGTTGATTTTATTAGCTCTCTAAATGAAAAATTGGATGTTTTGCAGGTTCATAAAAATGAAGAAATTGATGAAGTGTTTTTCACTCATGACTGAAATGAGCATACCATAGATGGTCGTTCTTCCTTATCTAATTTGGAAGTGGCATATCAAAGAGGTAAGGACGCTGCAACAAGGTCAAAACCATGGAAATCATGGTCTACAGGTATGGTTCAAAACACTTCCTCTCCACTTTCTTACTTGCATAATCCATTATGGAATACTAATGTGTTAGGGCAACCATGTCAATCTCAATATAACCACCAGCAATTTTCTCTACAAGCTTGGCATGGTTCACCTTATGATTGCATGACTACTCTCCCTCATCTTGTAGCACAAGCACATTCTCCATATTCTCCTCCAGCTCTTCCACAATATCTTGCCTGCCCATCAAAACCATTCACACAACCCAATCAACCATATCATCAAAATTCTCCATGCCTTACACATTTTCCTGCTCAACTAATTCCACACCCTCACCATAATAAACCAGTACAACATACTTACAATGTTGAACTACCAAATTTACCCACTCTTCCCACCCATTCTATCTCACATGTGTTATTAGAGAAAACCTACAATGAGATTCAGAATGTTTCAAATGCAAAAATTGTAGAAGCTATGGAAGAAAATGAGGTTTCTTTTACTATGCATCAACAAGCTATTTTAAAAGCTCAAGAACTTCATGATATGATGGCTATGCGAAATCAAGAAAGTAAAGGATATATTGAAGATTGGTTTCACTCCATCATTTGTTTGCAACATCACTCTATGCTTCAACAATTTTTGATACCATTTTTTCAAGGGAAGTTGGCTTCTCATACCCTAATTTTCATCAATATGCATCTTTCAAATTTGGGTATGTGCATACATGAAGCCCTATTGCGAAGATGGCTCCACTGGAAGTACTCATATACGTAGTCATATTCATTTTTCAAATCAAAATATCTTAGTGTAGAAAATAAAATAAATAAGGGAATAAAAAAATGCATTTTGTTTTTTTATGTAAAATTAGTTGTTTTTTGTTGCAACATGCTATGCAAATCAACATTGGTGATAATTTTTTTTTAATTCATTTGTGTATGTAGATGATTTATAATAGAAATAACAATTCTACAAACACTTATATTCATTTTTATCATCAATATGAAAAAATACTTTCACGTTTTGCTGTTCCTTTCCGAATGGAACAACACTTCTTCACTTTCACGATTTGCTGTTCCTTTTCGAAATGGAACAACACTTCTGCACTTTCACGTTTTGTTGTTCCTTTTCGAAATGGAACAACACTTCTGTACTTTCACGTTTTGTTGTTCCTTTTCAAAATGGAACAACACTTCTGCACTTTCACGTTTTGCTGTTCCTTTTCGAAATAGAACAACACTTTTGCACTTTCACGTTTTGTTGTTCCTTTTCGAAATGGAACAGCACTTCTGCACTTTCACGTTTTGCTGTTCCTTTTCGAAATGGAACAACACTTCTGCACTTTCACGTTTTGCTGTTCCTTTTCGAAATGGAACAGCACTTCTGCACTTTCACGATTTTCTGTTCCTTTTCGAAATGAAACAACACTTCTGCACTTTCACGTTTTGCTATTCCTTTTCGAAATGGAACAACACTTTTGTACTTTCACGTTTTGCTGTACCTTTTCGAAATGGAACAACATTTCTGCACTTTCACGTTTTTCTGTTCCTTTCCGAATGGAACATCACTTCTGCACTTTCACGTTTTGCCGTTCCTTTTCGAAAAGAATAGCACGTTGACACTTTTCATTTTTGTTGTTCCTTTTCCAAAGGAACATCACTTGCGTTTTTGTTGTTCCTTTTCCAAAGGAACGACACTTTTGATTTTTGTTGTTCCTTTTCCAAAGGAACGACACTTGCATTTTTTGTTCCTTTTCTAAAGGAACGACACCTTTAGTTTTTGCTGCTATTTTTTCCAAAGGAACGACATTTTCATTTTCACGCTTTTTTGTGTGTATTTTTGTTTTTTTGGTATGCATTTTCTCTGATGTTCCCTACACAGAACACCACTTTCTTTTTGAGTGTTTTTGCTGTTCCTTAAAAAAAGCAACACTTTGGGAGTATTTTTAAGAGCAACCCTTCCTTTCTCTTGTGGGATTATCCCTAGTTCATCTCAACCACATTTTATTGATTCCCTTTTATGGTATGAAGTACACTATTTTTATGAGGACAAGAATTATGGATTCTATTGAAGAAAGTTAATATCATTTACGTTATGATATTTAACATGACAACTCCTTGATGATAGTTTATTTTCAAAAGAACACAATTATTTATATATTACTTTACTGCATTGTTTTCTACTGTACATGATACTGATTGATCATCTTAATACCATACTGGTTCCACCCTTCCTGGTTATAATCTTCTCTGTTTGTAATAAATGAGATTATGGGTATATTTTTTTTCTATTGACATGTTCAACTTCTTCCGCCATCCTTACTCTTCAGGAGTATTGAGCCTCCCTCTTTTTATCATAAAAATATGTAATAACAACAAAATTTTGTTCGCAGATAGAGGATAGGGGGTCTCATTACGAGCCAGCCTACCATGTTCATAAGGTTGTAACAAAGTGACATTCCCATTATGGCCACCACACCAGGGTTATGATCCATTGGATAGCCAAATTATCCTTGGAACAGGAGGTCTCATCACGAGCCGGCCTGATCACTTTTGCTACCTCCTAGTGAATGGCAGTGTGGTTATCTGGTTACCACGCCAGCACACTGATCTCTTCTGTAGAACAGCACAAACTCTCCATTTATAAATTGAGGATCCTGGCTCATATGGGTTAAAAAGCAACCCTGCCGAGGCTATGGACGCCTGCTGGCAGCAGCGGCTCTGCTTATGGTATTGAAGTTATATCTTTTCGTCAATTATTATTATAATACCCTTTTCTTATTTTCTTTTTATCAGAGAAGTTATTTCCTTAACTTTTTTCCTGTTTTGAACCTTTATGCATGAGAAATTGTTTTACGATCAATCACATCATTTTCAGCTAGAATACCGTCAGCAAAGCATCTTTTTAACATATTGTTGTCCTTTTTCGTTTTTCATAAACTATCATCAATCCAAAACGTCCTATCTCTTATTCATAACTATCTTTACACACTTTGCTCTCAATATAACCATAACTTTCACCGTCCTATCATTGATAAGTGTACTCTACTTCATTTACTGATATATTGTTCATTCCATTGCCTTGCCGTCAGCACCACCCCTTTCATATGCTTTATGGTTATGGAACCCATTTTTCCAATTGGAGGGGGGAATGTATGCATTATGGGATTGCCTGCGATATGATTACTGCACTTTGCCATACCTTGTTGATTTGACAACATATTAGTATTGCATGTATACATAAGTTTTTCTAATTGAAATTTTTGCATGCATCTTATCTATTGTTATTTCAAACTAACACTATGGATTCAAGATCATTGTATGCAAAATAGTGCTTTGTTTACAGGCGAACAACAAGTATGGGGCAGAACTCTATTCGCAGCATGACCACACTATTGCAACTAACAGAAGAGGCTTGAGCCACTCGCAAATGTGAACAACTGTTCAGAAATGATGTGCTTGCCTGGATTCCACCTTTTGTATCACTTTCAGCACCAACTTTGCCTACATCAGCTTCAACAACTGCCAATACATATATGTCATTCCACATTTTTCTTTTGGAGGTAAAACTTGAGGTAAAATAGCATAATTTTTTGATTTATTACGAATTTAGGAGAATTTCATGGACCAAATCCATTTTGAGCATTTTTATCATCCTTCATTTCATGTTTACCACTTCCCATTTTTCAGCCGCATTTCATCTTTCAGTTGGGTGAGTGTCACTTTCATTTTATTTCTTTTTTATGCATGTCATTCATCTTTATCATCCATTTATATTCTTATTCATCTCAACACTCACTTATTCCTGTTGTTTACACCAAGCATAGGAATTTCAACAGATAGTCGCACACGTCTCTTGTTTTCTGCATCAGCATGAGGGCATGCAATTTTTCAAAGGGGGGAGAATTGCTATGCTGATGGATTTTTCTATTTTCTTTCATCATTTAAGGCATGCAATTTCAGTATACAATTTCAATGTACAAATGATTTTCCATAATATTTTTAAAACTATGAACTCAATTCTTGTGTTATCTAGGAACACAGACATACTATTAAAATACATATACCTAGATAAATTCAAGATAAATTGGTTCATAAAATTTCGGAAATCATGCACTCTCACCTACAACCATTTTTTTTATATCTCATGATCCGTGCATCACAACGATCTGATTTTTGGATCATAAAGGCATTCATATATTATAAATTTACTTACCACATTTCAACAAAAGCTGATTTGTAGTTTTTGGGAAAATGGTTAATGAAGGTTGTTGTCATGTATATCATATTTTGCTGCAACTTCATTGATATGCCTTTATCAAGATTGTTAAAATTGAATATTCATTAAGTGAGGAAGAATTCATTTGTTATATCCATTTCATGAGTTGAGATGAACATATTTTTTATTACTTGGTTAACACATGGTATTTGTCTTTGGGTTGCATGAAGACATGCAATATATTCAGTTTTAGTTGCATGAAGACATGCAATATATTCAGTTTTCGTTGCATGAGGACATGCAACATATTGAGTGTGGGGGTATGTTGGGCCGTTAATATGCCATTATTATTATCACTTTTGAACACTTATCCCATCCATTTCCACTATTCTTCATCATATCATTTGTTATAATTTATCATTTAAATCCATTTTATAAATGATTTATGATCTTATGGATGAATATTATTTATTCTCCTTTATTTCTAATAAATTGATGATTATGAATTATTTTATCAATGATAGTTCTCATAAATCAGTTGTAACATTATTTTACCATTTTTAACCTCCAAGATAATTTCTAGATTGAAGATTTGACCATTAAATCTGCCAACTCAGAAATTCGCTGGAATAAGAAGTGGCAGTTTTGCAGTTGAGATTCTGAGCAAATGAAGACGAATTTGGAAAATCGGGAACATGGGTTTTGTCCAGAACGGACCCAGTTAACTTTATTGAAGAATGGTTTGCCCAAATTCGGCTTGTACTGAGAGAAACACAGGGTTCTTTGAGCACGATTTTCTCAGATTTGCTGTTGCGGCCGTCCTCCAAATCTCAGCTGCAAAAACAAATTCGTCTTGCTCTTGTTGAGAGATGGAAGGAAATATATTTTCTTGTTGATAAATTGGTTAGAATCAATCCAATTTTGTAAAATAAATCATGTTGTAATTATCTATGTTGTAACTTCTCTTTGATCTTTCTCTATTTAAATAAAAACAAAGATCAGAGAGAGAAGGGACTTTTGGGATTCGAATGATGGAATGGAGAGAGATGGAACGAGTATTATTTTAAACTGTAATTTTATTTGCAGACTCTCACTGCTGAGAAGACACAACTCAATGTAATGTTGTTCAATTTGATGATCAATATATAAGCAGAGTTATTATTCCTTCGCATCTTCTGAAGCACTACCGGCAGTGATCAATGGTGGTTAAGGGCCCAACCCCGGTGGATTCACTTGCCGTTCCTGTACCATTATTTCATGATCTTTATTGTGTGATGGTTTGATTTTATTTCTACTTATTGTAATCATGTAATTTTACTGCTTGGTATTTCCAGACTAAATGAACTGATCTGTTTTATATACTGTACTTAAATTGCGTTGCTGTTCATTTCCTTCTTAACAGAGCTCACTGCTTTTTGCCAGCATGTTGTTGTGCTGTTAATTTCATCTTCAAAGCTGCGCTGATCACTCCAGTAATTTAACAATTTTCTGTTCATTACAGTTATATAAGTTTGGCTATTCAGTTCTAATACTTAGCGCTGTTATTCATTTACTTTCTGCAATTATTTAAGCTTACCTTTCAGCATTCTTTTAATTAGCACAATTGTTTCATTTTCATCGAGTTGTAGTAATACGATTGATTTAATTCTTTGTACCTTCCAATTGGTTATTTAATGTTGTGTGTT
>APFE030316448.1:34851-50639 GCA_000404065.3 Pinus taeda | reverse complement strand
TAATTTTGTTTTTTTTTTTATATTTTTTTGTATTTGATTTTTTTTGCCATTTTTTTTTAATGTTTTATTTTTCTGGGCAAATGCTAAACTACTTATATTAAGAAAATAGAAAAAATATGTACAAGAGGGCTAAGCCTCTGAGAGCGATAAAACAGCTCTCTGTCAAGTTTTTCCATACAAAATCTGTCCTGCTTAGAAGGAAGGACCTGATAGCAACATTTAAACTGTTCCAGACAGTAACAGACAATTACATGATAGCTATGCCCAAAAAAGCATTTCCAGTCTAGAGATTTGTACATTACAGCTTGGAAATTTGCCAAAACAGAAGCATAATCAAAAAAGAGCAGAGCATAGGTGCCTGCGTGTCTAGAGAGGTAGCTGGCCGGATACCACGTCGTCCTGGTTGATGAACACAGGGCGCTGCTCCCGAACATAGCTTTTCAAGCGAAAACATATCAAAAACATAGGCAAAATCCCCAATCCTGAGTCTTAGACCTTACCCGCCTTGCCTTGAATGTCAGTTGCGTGTTTGGAGCTTTCCGCCTTGTCCTCTGCAGCCCGTTGCTCAGCCTCCCATTCTGCTGCTTCCCGTTCTGGATTGGGCTCGCAAATCACCTCCATGCCTTCCGGTATGTCCTCAATCCGATGTATTCCTGGCGGAAGCTTTGGGTAGAGTCTGTAGCCAAAGACGCGGTCCGACTCCTTGCCCTTCCTTGGAGTTTTCGTTGCCTGGGGTTGCGCCACCGATTGCTGAGCCAAATTTGTAATATCTATGTCCATTATGCTGCCAAGTTCTCGGAGAACCTCGTCCTGCTCTGCCGATTGAACACCAGTACTCTCCTCTTCGAGCCTGCTCTGAGAGGAGGGGAGGTATGAACTGTCGTCCTTACCTCTGCTCTGAGATGAGTTGTTCGAATTGGGCTTCTGTTCCTCCGAAACCTCCCTCCCGCTTCCTTCCTCTTCGTCTTCTTTAGCAAAAAAAACTGTGATCAGCGCTGAGACAACAGGCCTGTGGGTTCGACGATGGTATTTAAGCTTGACCGTCTGCACTGTGTTACTGATGTCATTCCCAGAATCCTCAGACCCGGGAGAGCCTAGCGAGGCATAAGCAAGCGGGGAGACACGCCGCGGGCTATGAGCTCCTCTGCCTCCAGAATGCCCCCTCTGTCCATAATTCCACCCTCGTCGAGACGTGGCATGTTGCCGAGGAGCCATCTCAAGCCTTTGATGTTCCTTAGCTTTCAACAGCTGACCCGTAACCTCAGGCTCTTCCTTATTCACCTTCGCCTTGCGGAATTGAGATTGTCTTACTGCTGTAATATACAATGTCAGGAAGGAGCGATTCAACTGGTTAACCCCTGCCTTAATTTTCCCTTGATGCCTGGAATAGTTCTTCCCTGCACTGAGCCTGGGTTTGCGCAGAGGCCTGCCCACCCCAGCACCCTCCTTCTTCCTCACCAGACAACCCTTCTCTTGCAGAATTGGGTGACTACTCCGCGCCTGTTCCGACAGGCAATTCTTCGCCAACATTTCACGCCTATACATTCTGCCTAACCCTTTGTAAATTCCTTGGGACGGTGATCGGTGTAATTGGCATTGAATGCCATTCAATGCAGGTTTAATGCAATTCATTGCAATGCTCCAAGTCGCCTTCTCGTTGAGCTCTCCTCGTGGCAGGCACATGGCCTCCATCTGTCAAGGTGGCACTCGCATCCGGGTGAGCCTCTTCTGCTGTCTACATATCAACTTTAAGGATCTCCTGTAGACTTGTCCAGTCAGTTCCCAAAGCAGTATCCTGTAGGTGACCTTCATGGTGCTCCTTTCCTCGCTCTGCCCCTAGATTGGCTAGAAAGTCCGCTACCTTGTTTCCTTCGCGCCTGGTATGCTTAAAGGATGTGGCTTTGTTATTCTGTAGCCATTTCTGGAGAGACTCAAGCCTGGATGCCATCCTCCAGCTTCTGCTGACTTTCTGAGCTTCTGTGCCTTGCTGTATCTTTGTGGCCATGTTTATGATTATTTGAGAGTCTCCTTCTGCTATAAGGGGAGTGTATCTCTGATTTTGAGCAATTTTGAATCCTCTCCAAAGGCCTTCCAATTCTGCTGCATTATTTGTGTTCCATCCTATAGAACCAAAGAAGACTCTAAGCGGGATGCCCTGAGAGTTTCGTATCACTCCTCCATATCCTGTGGTGCTTGGATTTCCTTTAGAAGCCCCATCAAAGTTGAGCATATATGTATTGGTTGGAGGAGGTATCTAGTTGGTAGACGAGGTTTTTTTTTTTTTTTTTTTTTTATAATATTTTTTTTGTTTTTGATTTTTTTTTGTCATGTTTTGTATTTTTACTTATGTTATACTAACATGAAAATCACCAACATTTAAAAAAATTATCCACACTTAATTCATTAGAAAATTTAAAGTGTAAAAACTAAGCCCTTTAAACAAAAAGGGTTTATGCTCATCAACACTTTTCAAAATCAAGATGAAAATCACTATCAAAAAGGAAAAATGTTCACACTCGATACATAAAAAAATTTAAAGTGTAAAAAATAAGCCCTCTAAAAAAATGTGTTGATGTTGCATGAACAATTTTCAAAATTAGCATGAAAATCACTAACATTTAAAAAAAATGTTCATACTTGATACATAAAAAAAATTAAAGTGGGAAAAATATGCTCCAAAAAAAAGGTGTATCCTGAGTCACCATTTTTCAAAATCGAGTGATTTTTTGCTACCTCAAAAAAACGGGTACTAGGTCATTTTCTCATTTGATCGGTAACTATGTTTTGTCTAGTCTTTAGTGGCGTAGTGATATCTAGATTCTTTATTTGTGGTCCCTCAACTTCGCAGTGAACTTCTGCCTCTAGGATATTAATGTTCCTTGGATCCTTGTCTTCTTCTTCAGTAGTCTCATTGTAGCACTCCAGCGCATGGTGTAGCTGGGTGGTCCAATCTAGTTGAATTAGATCCAAGGGGTCTAGTTGTATTCTGAAGATCACTGCCTTGACCTCCTACAACGCCTCATCAATGCATTCGAATCCATCCTCAAAGATGAATGTTAGCAAAAATCCCTATCTCAAAATATCCCACTCGTCAGTGTTGTGGCAGAGCTCTGTTTGTAGGTACCAATTCATTGGTATTACATCCAAAGTGTGACAAAATAAATGTACCCATTCATGTTGTGGCTCTGCTCCATAAGCGTCAGTCCATTTTGCTAAGTGATCGCGCGGATCTTTCCTCCCATCATATTTCTCTATTAGCCGCACTTTTGGGCGGCCAAACTGCAACCTCATTATTCTTTTGTATTCACGCCATCCATCAAAATTGTCTTTATGCATACCCCACCACCTTGTGGGTGTAGCGCGCAGTGCCAAATCCAAGGCTTGGAAGCAATGCTTCTTAGTTACTTCCCTTTCAAATGCATCCAAAAATTTATGTATGTTGGTTAGACCATCATAATAAGGAAAACTCCTTACCTTCGACAATACACAGCGCAACGGTTTAGTCATCATCTTACAATGCAATGTAGATTCTTCATGCAACCTATTCTGCTAGTGCTCCAACTCTTCATCTGAATCTGATGTGCTGGAACTTTCATAGTCCCATGCAATGCGCCCATCAACTGTCAGATTAATCCAATCTTGATCTCGCATTTTTATTTTATAGATCTGGTCCAGATCATCATCGATTTCCTCATAATCACGGACCGGTTTAGTATAGCGCGGTCCTTCTGCAGGGTCCAAAGGTACTACCACGCAGAGCAATTTTCTTGCAATTGACATCGTTCACTTCTTCAGATTGTTTACCCCATTCATGTTTATAGCCCAATCAATCCCAAGGATTGCGAGGTATGGATTGTTGTCATCCACGATCTCTATCACTTCAAAATCGTCCAACGCGCTTGTACCTTCAATGTCTATCATCACTCCCTGCAATCTTCCCATGGGGATAATCTTCTGTTGATTTTCCATCCTTAATTGAATCGGAGACCATTGCAGCGCAGGTCTCCCCATTCTCCCCCATGTCTGTTTAGGCAAAACATTTGCATTCGACCCATGATCCAGAATAACTTGGTCCATTTCATATTCTCCTATTTGCGCATTAAGCCTCATCTCACGCCCAGTTCTTGCCTTGTGCTTACTAATTTTTCTGACTACGTGAGGTCCTTCAGGAGCATTTTCTTTATTGACACATTTATTTATCAACTCCTATAATCCTTTCACAACCTTGCTATCGCGTAGCAGCTTCATACAAGTCTCCAAGAATGTAGTAAGCATGGAAGGGTCCATTTCTTCAGGCAAATTATCCTGACTTCCTGAGGTAGAGGCCTCAGTGAAGCTTTTCTTCGCTTCCATGAATGTTTCTTTCGTGTGCTCCAAATCAAACCGAACCTATTTTTCTAGAGCCTTGCGACCCATTCACTTTTCGTAGGTTTTTTACCTTTATCCTTGCCAATCATCATTCCACTTCGTAGTAAGATATTCACATTGGGATCTTCTTCGCGAGGTTCAGCCCTCATCATCTGTAGGTTCTAGGTAGGCTCCAGAGGCTACGGCCTCTTCTCCTGCATTTTAGCTATCAATACAGGGCAGTCTTCTATCGTGTGATCAAACTGAGTACAGTATCGGCACGACAAGCGTGTCGAGCTTGTACACTCCCTTGCATAGTGTCTGGGTACTCCAAAATTGATTCAAATGACTTGTCCCTGACCTCTCGCAGGTCCTCCTCCTCCTCGGCCCCATCCACACCCCTGATATCCTATCCGCGCACTCCCCCAGTGCCTTGATCCGGAGGTCAAGCTTTTGTCTGCATTCGATACATGGGTATTCTTTCCATCATCAAGTCATAGCTACGACAGTTACACTCTTTGTGGCCCACTGATTTGTAGAAGAGTTGTTGCGGTGTCTGCACAAATTTCTGCAATAAGTGATAATTGTTTGTTACATGTTTTCCAACTATCTGATAGATAGCACACCACAACGCGGGCCCTGCACTTGGCCCTGCTTGAGATTTTTCCCTCAGAGGCATTGTCCCATGTCCTGCAATATAATTTGTGAAGATAGGGAAATGATCTTTATCATGCAGCTCACTCTTACATTTTAGGCACCAAACTTCTTCGTGCACCTCTGATCGAGCCGCTCTATCCTTCTTCAGGCTTTGAAACTCTAGGTTAAGATTCTACAACTCCGCGTGAATCGTCTGAACTCCCAAAGAAACGTCTTGAATCAGAGTCTCATGCAATCTCATTGCAATTTCTATGGCTTCTGCCCGGGTCCCAATTTTTTGTTGCGATAAAGCAACCCTTAGATGGGGTAAGAGCAAAGCTACAAACCATTCGTGGTGCTGCCCATGCGTAAGATTCATGTTAGCTTCACAAATTTGGCATTTCAATCTCTGATCTAGCTCCCATGGTGTTTCTCCAGGCCTCATCATGATTTCCTTAAATCCAATGACTGATTGCAATTCAGACTTGGTCCTATTGAATTCCTTATTCAGTGCGTTCTGAGTGTCTGCCAACGATCCCATCGGGTTATCAGTGTAGTACTTCATGTACCATGTCAACACAGGATCTTGTTGAGTAGTAACCAACTGTGCTTTCTTCATATGATCATCTGTAATATTCGGGGTTGTCCATACGGCCTTCACAAGGAACCAAAACTAGTCCAGGTCCTCATTTCCCAAGCCCTTGAAAACGGGAAACTTCATCGTATTTGACATACTAAATGGTGGCAGAGGCGGTGGAAGTGTGGGCGAAGGTGTATGCTGTGTAGGTGAAGGTGGAGGTGGTGTGGGTGGGTGAGGTATTCACAGAAACCCTTGCCTTATTAACTGGACAGAGCTCTGCAGTGAAGCCTATGCTGCTCCTTCGTCGTCACTCAGAGGAGACTTAATCAGCAGGCTATATTCAAGGCCTGTCCTCCTTTTATCCCTAAATAACTTTCCACTTCATGTAGCTCCAAACATCAAGGTAATGGCATAACCCACTTTTCACAAAAGAGCATCTTAATCCAAGTATTCAAAGATCTTAAATACTTACCTTGTGGTTCCTTGAAGAAGCATTACTCTGCTTTGTTGTAGCTGACCGAAGTATTGAACGCAAATTCATCCTCCTATGACGCAATCAAGCCAGTGATTGACAGTGCGTGTGATCTTATCTTCAAAGGCTTCCAATCCTTGCACTAGCTCCAAGGTCCACACTATTGGACCATCAAGCCTACACCTTCCCTAGCCTTCTTCCAATTTAGCAATCTAATCGTATAGTTCGATCAGGAAGGAATAGAAGAGAATTTCATGTCTCTCTTTGTACAGATATCTATCCAACCAATGTTATTTTGTCAGACGCAGATTTTTGTTTTCTTGCGCCGCAAATTCATGGATCTTTCTATCGAACCACTCCTCAATTTCCTTCTTAGTTGGGTTCCATTCATGTGACATCACACATCTCTTTATGCAGATCCTGGTCCCAGAAATGGAAACATTTGTTGGCTTAGTGGGTCTTGACCTAGGTTTAGAGTTAGCTTTGCCAAAAAAATCCCTACACTATTGTCCCTTTCAGCATCAATCCGCAGAGCGTGGACTGAAGTCTCACTCGAAGAAATATGGGGGGATGATGGAACCAAGTTTCCACACCCAGAGATTAGTGTAATGTCATTTTTATGCCCTAAACCTTCCTTTGCACAAATCAATAAGCCCTTATGTCTTATCTATATAGCTACCCTTAATCAACTCTCATACCTCTGTGAATGTTCACGTCTGTCTTTCGCAGACCCTAAACAGGTGAATCAACCACCTAAGCTCCTCTGTGATTACTCCTAATATCTTGTTTTACCCTAATCAGCCTAAGTGTTGAGAACTTTAACATGTAATAAGATATGCTTCGTGTAAACAATTAATATTAAGTGTGTTCATATAAAAACATCAATTATGTAAAGTCACACATCAATACAGTATTACTTCATAACCCATCATTCATTACAACATAAAAGAGTATTCATTCATAATAGAAGTAAAAGGAAAAAACACAGGAAATTCTGGAATAATCTCTTTATTAATACTTCAGTTCTGCTTACAGACTCAAGACTTCCCTGCGCACTCAATTGTAGGGGTCTGCACACTCAGTTGCGGACTCTACTCTAGGCCTCTGTGTACACAGCTATAGATCCTCTCTTCTACTCTAAGACTTATTCCCTTTTCTGCCTACTAACCCATTCATTCATGCTCGTCATCGATCGTTATCATCCCTTAGACTCTCTAAGACTCTCATACTTATACAATCCCATGGTCCGCAGACCATGGGTAGATCTATAAAATCCGACAAAACTTACATAAGATAAGGGTAAAACCCTTTATGACACTTTACTATCTATGCACTTTGCGACCAAAACTTGCGGAGACTTTACATTCTATACAACAAAACTTGGTCTTTTTGCCCCAAAACTGACCCTAGGGGACCCTATCCCAACACAACCTCACTACCTTCTTGATGAAAACTTGTGCTACATTACTAGATGAATAAGTAGACTTTTCTAGAGTGAAGTGTGTTACATTTGTCAACTTGTCAACCAAAACCATAATAGAATCATATTGTCTAGATGTCATCAGAAAACCTATAATGAAATCCATGGAAATGTCTCCCATTTCCAATTTAGAATCATAATCAGCCGTAGTAGGCCACTTGGATGCTTACACTCTACTTTTACCTTTTGAAAATCCAAACATCTAGCCACAAACTATGCCACTTCCTTCTTTAGATTCGACCAATAGTAGAACTTCTTCACTGTTTTCAATGTCTTATGATATCCCAAATGACCTAAATATGGCTTAGCATGAAATTCCCTCAAGATAAGCTTCTTGAGCTCACTGTTGTTTGACATATAGATCATGTCCCTAAATTTGACCAAACCATCTACTGTGAGATGATAGTCCACATCTTGATCACATGTACCTTATCGCTGTAACTTGTGCCTAAGCTCCCTATACCTAGCATCTTGTTGTCCTTCCTATAATATCTAATCCTATAAATATATCCCATACGAGCTCATAGTTGCTATGTGATTTATCTATACTCTTTTTCTAAGAGCATCTTCAACCTTGTTCTCTTTACCCTTGATGTACCTGATATCAAATTTAAACTCATTGATCATGGCCAACCATCTAGCTTGACTGGTATTCATAGTTGGTTGGTCAAATAAATATCTCAAACCTTTGTGATCACTCATAAATACAAACCTCTTGCCAAGAAGATAACATCTCAACATCTTCAATGCATAAACGATCATTGCCAACTCAAGATCATGTGTCACACAAGTCTGCTCATGCTCATTGAATTTCCTTGATTCATAACATACCATCTACCTCTCCTGCATCAAGACTCCACCAATTCCTCTCTTACAGACATTTTTACACACCACAAACTATTTATCCAAGTCTTCAATCTTGACAATTGGAGCATTTGTTAAAAATTGGCTCAACTACTCAAAACTTGTTGCACATTCCTCCGTTCATTCAAATTTATCTTCTTTCCTTTGTAATGATGTAATAATATAGGCAGTCTGTGAGAAGTTCCTGATGAACTTCCTATAATAACCTGCTAATCCCATGAATTATTTGACCTCATCCACATTCATAGGAGCTTCCCATTCCATGATAGTTCTTATCTTTTCTGGATCAACTGTTATGCCTTCCTTGGAAACCACATGCCCCAAGTAATGTACCTCTGTCTAAAAGAAACTACATTTACTAAGCTTGGAATACAATTGATGCTCTCTTAGAAATCTGAATACTTTTGTTAAGTGTTCATTAAGTTCATCCTCATTCTTAGAATATATTAATATATCATCAATGAATACAATAACAAACTTGTCCAAATAAGGACACAACACACTATTCATGAAGCACATGAAAGTAGCTGGAGCATTAGTCAAACCAAAAGGAACCACAAAAAAATCATAATTCCCATACCTGTTCTAGAAAGTAGTCTTGTATATGTCCTCTTCTTTAATGAATACCTAATGGTATCCTTATCTCAAATCAATCTTCGAGAACACTGTTACTCCCTTCAACTGGTCAAATAATTCATCAATCCTTGACAACAAATACCTGTTCTTGATGGTTACCTTGTTCAATTTCCTATAATTAATGAACAATCTAAGAGTACCATTCTTCTTCTTCACAAGCAATACTAGTGCAGCCCACGATGATACACTTGGCGTAATGTATCCTTTGTCAAGCATTTCCTTCAACTGAAACTTCAATTCCGCTAACTCTGGAGTGCTCATCCTATGTGGTGCCTTTCATGTTGGTGTTTCTCCTAGTACTAGCTCAATATAAAATCCCACTTCCCTGTGAGGTGGAAACTATGAAATCAATGCTGGGAATACATCCTGGAATTGTTGCAAAACTAGATACTTCTTCAAGAAATTCGCATCCTAAACTTCCTTACCTTTGTCACTAGAAATATGTATTGCAAAAAATACACATCCTTTTCTGTGACTACGCTTCACCTACATAGCTATAATCATTCTAACTGATGTTACCTTCATCTTACCGTGCAAGATTCTATGTTCTCCATTTTCATCCAAGCACTAAATGGCCTTGTCATAACAATCTACTTTAGTCCTATGAAGGTATACTAGCCAATCCATACCCAAAATCACACTATATGATCCCAATGGAAATACATTCAAATGCGTTGATGTAGGCATACCATTCAACTCAAATGCACAATATCTAACCCAATGATGAAATATATTCTTAGTGCCTATATCCAACTACACTAACCAAGAATCTGCATACACTTCTTTTCTCAAACCATACTTATGCACCAGGTTAGAGTTAACATAACTGTAATTAGATCTAGGGTCAATCAAAATAGAAACAACTTGACCAAAAATCTTATCGTCCATCTTGATAATAGATTCCTAGTGCTCTGCTTTCCTGTTATCCAATGTTGCATGAATTTGAGGAATGCTCTGTCCAACATCCCCAACTATTTGTGCTTCCTGTGATCTATAGATCTGAGGCCTACCACCCTGATAGGATGAAAAAGCCTTCTTGATATGCCCCTTACCACATATCCAACACTGCAACTGCCCCTTACCCTCACCTTTATTTTGTTGCCCTCCATGTTGTGACGCATGTCCCTGTCCAAGTACATTAAGCCTCTTGTAGGGAATAACATTCTCTTTGTCACCTACATCTTGTTGTCTTATTCACTTCGGTGGCCACTTTCCCTTAGCTTTGTCTTTCCCTTTCAAACTTTGTTGAGACTTTTTCTTATGCTTTGATTTCTCATAACAGTGTTTCAACTTTCATATGGATTCGTCCAATGATCTAGGCTCATCAAACTCGATCATGTATTTGAACGCTATTGAAAATCCACTGATGAATCTTTGAATATTCACTTTCTCCTCCTTAAGATAAGGCACATATCTAAAAAATTCCAAGTATATTCTAGTATATGCCTCATTGGTCATACACCCCATCTTAAACTCATAGAGCTCCTTCACCTTGTCATCATAGTATCTCTCAAACAAATACTTCCTATTGAAATGTATTTCAAACTCCCTCCAAGTCAAATCCTCTTCCCGAATGCCTCTACTATTCTTCATATCTTCCCACCAAATGTTTGCTTTACCTTTAAGACTGAACACAACTATTATGGCCTTCATGTTCTTTAAGTAATCATGAAATCTAAAGAACTTATTCATTCCAAGAAACCACTCTTCTACTTCGTGTGACTTCTTCATTTCTCAATGAAATGTAGGTGGCTTGGATTTCTTGAACTCATCTAGAAAATATCTCTTATCACTCCTTTAAGGATGATAGTATTTATGACCATGGTACTTGTTCGAACCATAACTAGAATAAAGACCATGTCCACTGCCTTGCCTATTGGGCGTGTCCAAGAATCTTCCATCCCTCATGGTATCATCCTTGTCCAACCTATGTGCATCATGAGATCTGTAATCATAGGCTCCATTAGTCTTGTCCTCGTGTCTATGATTGATCACAAGTGGTCCCTATCTCTCCAAGTCTAACAAACTTCAAAGAATAAATGAATTGATCTCTGATTTTTTCTCATGTGCCCTATCAAGTCTCTCTTGTGGCTGAATGATCATATCATTATCTACTTTGCAACTTCTTATTTCTTCATTCAAAATTCTCAAAGTGTCTGCTATGTGAGGGGAGTACTCATCACCGTGTTTCTCATATGATCTATAAGGAGAATCTCACAAACTAAAATCCACCATTTTTCTAGTCATATGTGATCCTCTTCTTTATGCAAGTTTACCATGTCAGTTAAACCAAAATATAAACATAACCAACATATCTCAGTATAGTTCAAGGGAGGATATCTCATTTGTAAAATCCACTAGATTAGCACAATACGTGTATAATGATAATCATAATAGTATATTAACATCATGCATGACAATATCAATTGCATACTATGAACTCACACATGACAATCATGCCCATAAAAATTCACCCATAACAACATATAGACACTTATGTGTATAATGATCACACATATCTCCCACATGTATGCATGAAAAACACATCCCATTAACAAATTCATCAAATTCTACATGACAACACAACTACAAAAATGACCATCACCATACATACACATCAAGAACATATACAACCCTCATGCATGTATGACAAATGCATTCTTCTCATCCAGTCCAAGGGTTGAACCATGCTCTAATACCAATATGTAACACCCTTCTCCCACACTTACCCAATATTACAGTCCACCAGGGTAAATATGTGATGAAGAGTTATTATGATATGACTCAAACTCCTATATCACCTCAAGGAAGTGGAATCGATAAAACCAAAACCTTATTGACTTCCCTTAGGTGCTACAGGACCCCCAAGGGCGAAACCACCCTTCTAGGTGCCTAAACCCAAAGATACACCTATTTTTCACTTATCTGGACTACCAAACATTGGCACAACATTGCTTGAATTACTACAAATCTCAAGTCACATGCATAAGCTTCCAAGGGAGAGACTGTAGTCATTTTCACCCAATTTTATGCTTGCGACCATGAGACTTGAGGAACTCATTAGGGGAGCTTTGAGGTATAAAATCAGCCTCCTAAGGAAATTATAAAATAATAGTGGAAATAATAAAATAATATTAGATTACATCATGAAATTTTAGAGGGAAAAAAGAAATAAACTATTTTTTGCACTCGTATTTTCAACTTATCTCCCTATGGGTTTACTCAAATTTCAAGCAGAAACACTCGTTGGATGCATAATTTGATTCCTCATTCGAGTACCCGTGTTGCATACTTTCGATGGACCCTGCTACATGAAAAATGATAAATACATGAAAAGTGTGATTGCATTAACGTTTTTTCATGTATTTCTCATTTTTCATGTAGCAGGGTCTATTGAAAGTATGCAACAAGGGTAATCTTTGGACGAGGAATTAAATTTTGCATCCAACGAGTACTCCCACTCAAAATTTGAGTAAAACCTTACAGAGATAAGTTGAAAATATGAGTTGAAAAAGTAGTTTTATTATTTTATTATTTTTTAATCTTTTTACTCTAAAAGTGGTGAATCATCACCCATGGTTGACATCATCATCTTGAATCCTATTGATTCTTATAAAGTTTATTTTGGTTGTACATTTTTCTTAGGATGCTCATTTTAGACCTCAAAGTTCCCCTAATGTTTTCAAGGCAAGTCTCCATACCACTACCCAAAACCTAATGGAACCTTCTAGAATAATGAATAACACAAGGACAAATCCTTCTATAAAAAACATACACAAGAAATAGACCTATCTAGGACTAACCATGATAGACTTATTTCAAACATGAACATGTATTATATAGATCATAATTACATATCTAAACATAGGGATCTCATAATTATCTGAGAATCATCAAGAAGGTTTGATGCCCTCTCACAATAGCTGCATTATCATCTATTAGGTCATACATTCATTAACCATTCATCTACTAATCAAATCATGATGAGATCCATAACTAAAGTTTGTCATAAACCATGCTTATAACTAGCATATAACCAAAATAATAATAATGATAGAACGTCCATCAAATCCACATAATAAAAGTACATTTACTCATGAAATACAAGGGAAAAGAGCTCTTATTAACATATGAAAATTCCAACCAAGTTAGGGACTTCCACATACCACCCAACCAAACATTAGGCTGAACCAGGTCTTTCTTTCAACCAATCACCCCCGTGCTTTATTCCAAGCATGAATGTGGGACTCACAACAAACGCAACCTAGGATTCTTAGGCTTACCATGTATCCTACCATTACCAGTCAAGGGATTCCTAGGCCCAAACAAAGAAACATACACTACAGGCTTTACCGCAATCCCACCATTATAATTAAGGAATTACTAGGCCTAAATAAGCATGGATGCCTTTGGATTTCTTCACCAATACCTCGAGGAAGTTTCATGTCTCCACCCTCAAGATTTACCATGTACCTTGCCATTACTGGTCAAGGGAGTCATAGGCCTTTGGGAATTTTCCTGAGACCATCTCACCCAGTTCCAAAACCATCTGGCAATCTAGCTCAACCAAATAAAAGAACCCCATCACACCATGGCTATATGGAAATGGAAGGGAAGGAAAAAACCACTGTCACACCTAGAAAAACCCATATCAGTGGAAGCAAGAAAACCAAATACACACATGCATGTATCATGCATGCCAAAACTAGCAAGGAAATCATACATGCAACTCGATACATGCAAGTAATCCCACTGTAATAGTTCGATCCAACCCTTCCTTGTTTGATATTTGCTTCCCTTTGATTCCTTGTCCTTCCTTTGCCTTCCTTTATCCAATGCTAGAGTTCTCTAAGGGTGCTCTAAGTGTGTAGGAGTATGAGAGAGAGAAAGAGAATAAAGAGAGAGCTCCAAAACTAAACTAACAAAAGCTATACTGACAAAATCTAAACCAACCAAAACTGTGAATTGATCCTCAGAAGCATTTTTATCAATAAGGCCTCCATTTTCTTCAATTTTCTCCATTTTCCTTCAATTTGCTCCTCACATGCAACATGTGACCTTTCACCTTTCTTTTCCTATTTTCCATTATGTTATAAATAAAATGCCAATTAATGCATCTTTGCCTTTTCAAAGCCTTTGCTAATTTACCGTAAGCAATAATAAACCAAATGAACACCCACTAGGATGTCTTGTCCAACATTTAGCTTGGAATACATGTCCCATGACCTTGGTCTTATTTTTCCTTTATTAACTTTATTACATGATGTTTTAACCTAGGGTTGTTACAAACCCCTCCCCTTTAATTATTGAAGCTCTACAGATTATTCTGATCTAAGTCTCTAAGCATGTTTCCAAGTTGGGAAGGGCCCCTCAACGTAGGTAATGTCTTGGTTTTTTTCTATTCATAGAGTAGTATTCAGAAATATGAGTTTTGTTGATTACAATTTTTTTTTAATATTTAATTTTAGTTTTTCATTAGATTCATGTTTCATCTAGTATTTTGCTAAATTCACCTTTTCTATTTCCATATTTGTTAATAGAACATGCTATGATTAAATTCACATTGATTTTTATTAGGCTTAAGAGTCAAGCAAACTTAATATTGATTTCTTAACATGTTTTGGTACCCAAAATTTTAATTTTTACAATATCGGTACTCAGTTTAGTACTAATGTTCAGAATTTAAATTTCCATATTTTCGGTACTTAATGTAGTACCAAAAACCAGATTCTACATTTGAATACTGAATAACCTGTGATTTGCAGTTTATGATTATTTAATTGATTAAGAGCTTTGAATTCAATTGGTAAAAGGGTACTACAACAAATAAAAACCTACAATATAGCATTATGACTCTAAGCCTACTTAGCATTTATTTTTTTATATTTTATTAATGCATTTCTTGTAGTTTATTGCCTTGCATTTTTTACTTGCCTCATACACTTTTTCTTATAGTTATTGGCATTTTCTTTTCTGTAATTTACTTTGCTACAACGTATTTAAAGCGTTTTTGTATGCAACACTATAGGATTAGAACCAATGAAGTCTCAATACCTAATAATCTACATAAATAAAATCACATCAACATTGTCAGTCGGTAATGAAATATTGTGGTTCAGAACTTGATAAACATTATAGTTGCACAGTCCAGTGACAAGTGATAATCCTTATTGATTAGTTATTTTTAGTGTTAGTTGTTAGAATAGGTTAGAATAGGCTCTAATCCTAAATTTCATGTGGTTAAATGTCTAAATCTTACAATCCTTGATTCGATAATTAAATGTTGGAATCATAATACATATAATTCCACCAATAGGTGGTTGTAAATAGGATTAGCTCAAGTATGGCAAGGGAAATTAAATGTGCAATGAATTTGAATTCATTTTTAGTTCATAAGATCATCTCAAAACATCTTTGAACATACTTAGATGGATAGATATCTAAAATATATTTCTAGTGGTATATAGAAGTCTACAAATGGCCTCCTGGATCTTAAGTCATTGCTAGTCAAAGATTAGTGTTCCCTAAGAAAAATTTACAAAGCCAAATTGGTCGAAGGGTCTTTTAGTTGGTGCAAATTTGGTGCTTTAGGAAAATTTGGTAGATTATTTGGAGGAACCACTAACAAAGATTGTTATGAAACCAGCTCAAGAAAAGATAGAAAAGATAGATCAACGCCTTAGAATTCAGCCTCTTCAAGGGGGCAACCTCCTTTACATTACATAAATGAACAATTCTTGGATGATTCAAATGACAAAAACTCCTTTCTATAT
>APFE030316448.1:7702-25548 GCA_000404065.3 Pinus taeda | reverse complement strand
AATAATATATAACGTGTCCTATTCCGGGGGGTCAGCGTGTCCGAATCCGACACCACGAATCTCGAATCCTACGTGTCTCGAATCCCCGTGTCAGGTGACTTAGGCGAGGATGTTGAACTAATTGTTGATGCTCATGTTTTAGTTTGTAAATATTGGGATCTGTAAAACCCTAGTAGAAGATTAATATTCTAGGATATGATGATATTGTTTTCGATATAATTTAACTTTGATGATAAAATATAGGGTTTGCTACAAACCTTGATAGAAGCATATTGTTGAAACCTTAGGATGTATAATAGAATTGTTATCTGGTTGAATTGTTGATATCTAAGGCTTTGTGATGGAGTCTAGGGTTTATGACAAAACTTTAGCAAGAGATTGAAGTGAAAAGATGTGTCCCCTACTGATTATGAACCTAACTAGGTTGCTGGTCAAAGTTGTTATTGATGTCAATATGGCCTTGTTGGAGATGGAAAATGTCCTAACCCTTGTGATGGAAGAATAACCTTTTTGAGATGTTGCCTTAACCTCATTGAAGACTCTCCTTAAGCATACCCTAAGGGAGAAAACCCTAAACCCTTGTTGAGCCCTTTGAAACCCTAGCTATATACCCATATACAACCTAAGACACCCTACATGTTATTTGTCTTGTTGAAGGCCTAATGTACTTCATGTAGCCCTTGTTCCTTATTTAATGAAGAAGCCTTAGTCCTAATAAATAAAGAAAGAACCCAAATCTAGATGTCCTTGCATACCCTAAATGCCTTATTGAAGATGCCATAATCCTATTGAGGTTGAAGGCCTAAGTCTATGAAGAAGGAGCCCTAACATTGTCCAAATGATAAAATCTTAAGGGCTGCCATGGATAAAATAATAATGACAGTTCACAAAATATAATTTTATGGATGGAAAAATGACCTCATTTAAAGGTGGAATTGGCATAGGCTTGTAGAGGACGTTTTCCCCTTTCCAACAAGCCCTTACTCAACCTCTAACTCCTCATAGGCTGAGAGAAATTAAATTTATAAGTTAAAAAAATCATTATTTTTGGTAAGCCGGCTTATGTAGGCCGACATGTCTCTCCAACTGACGTGTTTATTCATTATAACTCTCAAACTTGTATAAATTGACGTTTAAACTTATCATTTTAGCCATCAATCTCAGTGAACAATTCAGAGATAAGAGAAGAATCAAGAGAGGAGGTCGAGGAGATCAAAGAAGAATTTTGTTTGGGCAATTTCATTGTTAGGATTATCTTTCAAGCTCGGATCACAAGATAATTAAGGCATCGGACCTAACTTGAGGAAGGACAGCCACCAGTGAAGAGGACAGACACATTTGTTTAAGGCTCAGTGCTATAACCTCAGACCAACAGCTCAGTTCTGTTGACTGTGAATCCTGTGGTGGCTCAGATTGCAAGTCTGCCTAGAAGCTAATTGGCAGCTCGAACCAAGTAAAGAGTTGATACTTCGGACCTGAACCTTGGATAGAGCTCAGACATGTGACCAGTCTTCTTGGCACAATTTTAAGGCTCGTTGAAGCTTTAGATCTCCCTTTATCTCAGACCTGTGGTCACAAATAACAACTCAGTGCTTGAAGAACAGTCTCATTGTTGGAGGGCTTGGACTAGTAAACAAGCACCTCAGAGTTATACCTCGGACCTGTGGAGTTATTTGAAGGGCTCGAAACAGTCACCTCAGAACAATGACACTTGTGATAGCTCAGTGACAATTGTGGAGAAACAATCAGCTCGGATTACAGACAGACTTGTCGACGAGTTATAGCTTTGAAGACTCAGTCTTGTTGATAAACTTCAGACCTACGCTTGGAAGCTGCAATAACACCTGCCCATGGTTCGGACCAGTGGTCAGAGGAGCTCGGACAACTGAGACATCTCTTCTTGGATCTGCACCTGTGACAAAGGCTCGAATCTCCACCTGCGATAGCCACCTATGGGAGACCAGACCTGTGGATAGTTACCACAACAGACCTTGACAAGCATTTGATCAGACTTGTGAGCAGACTTCAAGTGTGTTCGATACGTGACACTTGAGGAAGTTTGGGCATCTGTTGAGAAGGATACTACACCATATATTTTGAGCAGACCTAGAAACTTGTTTAAGTCATTTTGAAGCAGTTATTGAAGATATCCTAAGAGCACTGTGAAGCAACCCCATTAAAGCAAAATTGAAGTACCTTCGCAGAGAATTTTGGAGCAAAGTTCTGAGTAGACTTGAAGGTTATTTCATGAATCCGTTGGAACTGATCTTGTGCATTCCTTCGAGAGTCATCTAGAACACTGTTGGAGACATTCTTTAGAGAACCAGTGCAGACCTCCTTGAAAATATTGTGAAACACTTGAAGAATTGTTTGGTGGGAAGACCTATTAAAAGAAGTTTTTGGAAGTGCAGGCTATTGAAGACATCTTGTTGAGAAGCTTTAGCTGATCTTGGAGACATTATTGGAGACCATGATGCATTGTTGAAGTCACCATGAGGTGACATTGGAGAAATTATTTGGGTAACATGAAGAGTTGTGGAGACACCTTCTGAGAAGACAAAGTTGTCATTGATGAGCTAAGTGCTTTGGAGATCAAGGGGATTGTTGAAGGTGAAGATTATTGTCAAGGCTGGTTGCAGAAGATATTGGGAGCCTTGAAGAACTATTAAACTTTATCTTGAAGAATTGAAGTCCTGGGTTGGAGCCCTAGAGGATAGGAGTCCTCAAGAAGAACAAGTTGGAGCCTGTACCAGTGAGAGGGTTGGAGCCCCAGAGGTTGGTGCCTCATAGATACAAGGTTGGAGCCTCAAAAGATAGGGTTGGAGCCCAAGAGGTTGGAGCCTCGTGAAGTCCAAGTTGGTGCTTGGCAAAGTACAGGTTGAAGCCTAGTGGATTGGAGATCGGTGTCTTCATCTAGGGTCGGAACCCTAAACTATTATTGTACCTGATTCATTGTAAAGAAGAGGATTGAAGTCCTCGTCATTTCTTATTAATAAAATTATTATTAGTTTATCATTGTTCATTTTGTGTTCTAATTATAAGTGATCTTAACTGGTAAAAATAGCAATTGAAAAGAAATATTGATTCACCCCCCCTCTTAGTATTTCCAACATAGCTTTAGGTATTTGATGTCTAAAGTTTGAATGTTTTGATGCTTCCATTATAGTAACATGATTTTGATATAGTTAACTTCATGTTTTGATTTGTATTTTGGTTATATAAGCTCTTAAAGTTTTGCAAGTACATAATCTTCAAGAAGTTGATAATAATGATGAGTATGATGAAGGAAGCAATAAGAATGACAATGATCAAGATAACCTTGATGCCATGAGAAAGAATGAAGCATTGAAAGGCTGAAGTTTCTTCGATGTTATAAAAGAAGGAAGTTATTGATCTCCCCAAGTCGAGAGCGAGCCTGGATAGAAAGGGTACATCTCCCTAGTTAAGAGGGAGGGCATTTTATAACAATGAAAACTTTAAGTAAGCAAAAGTACTATCAAAATAATGTTCATGAAGTTGCAAACAAACGACCTGAGAAGATCTCAAGATGTATTTGGTGCTGCTAAAGAAATGAAAGAAGAAGAAAGCTTCCGACAAAATTGTATATGGATAACTTGATGATGAAAGTAGCATCAGAATGATTGAGGACCCTGAAGGTTTGTATTTACTTATATTTGAAAGTTTATTGCTGATTGGGGTTTGTCTTTGTACAAGGAAATATTTCCATAAAAAGGTTGAACACTTTGGAAGCATGCTTGAACAAATGGATATATCTAGTTTGATAGGGAGAGTTGAAGCATCTAATGGTGGATCCTTGGGAGGGCATTTGTCCAGCCTATGTGTTGATGTCCAGATCATGAAGAAGGAGGGTGGCATTGGTCATGGAGCTCCAACCTTGGATGCACACCTAGATCCCTGGGTTGATGATTAGCTAGTAAGCCTGGTGGTACCTAGAGTGGCTGAAAGCTTGAGTCCATGTTAGTCCCACCCACATAGAATACCCTAGTCAGGTATCTAGTTCGCAGCACTGAGTGTGCTAAAACTCCTCGTAGTTCATTCTGGAGATCTTCCATGTACCTCTATATTTGTAATTATGAATACCTCCCTAGTTAAGAGGGATTGTTGGTCTTCGTAATTGTACTTGAGTCATGATGTGTTGTATTTAATAAAAAGAAAGGAAAATAAATTTTATTATTAAAGAAATTGACTTATTAAAGCATGGGTCAATTGATTTTAGGTCAAAGCCTCCATTGAAGGCTTATAGGGTTTATGTCAAATGTCCTTGTCCATATCATATTGTAAAAGACCCTTCTTGGTCTCTATTTGTCAAAGAATAAATTTATTTTATTGTAAAATAGGTCAATTAGGCCTCCTCCACCAAGTCAGCCTCAAACTGGACAAGTCGGCCTAAATAGAGGGGCGGAAACTCCTATATAAAGGTAGCAACTTGACCTCATTGGTCAATCACACTCAACAAGTTCGATCTACAACTTTTGGGGCCAGAAAAAGTGCAAAATTCAAGGGAAGAAGAAGAAAGGGCTAGCGAAGGATAAGGAGGTCTCTCTCAAGCATAAGAAGTCGAAATTCTCTCTCTCTCACTCACACGTGTGAAGTTGTGACGCTGTTGGAGGGGCCGAAAACTACAATGCGAAAGTCGGGCCTAAATTCTATAATTGGGGTCGAACTTCTGTAGCTGGGAAGTCGAATTTCTGGATTATTGCTGGATTGAAGTTGTTGAACAAGAACAGACTACTAAAGTTTGTTGAATCATATTGGAAGGCTGACTTGGTGGAGAAGGAAGGTATGTTGGTCTAAGGTCTTAGTCTATCTCATTTTGAATCTACTGAAGGAAGAGTTCTTTGAGTAAGTTTCCCCCTATATAGGGGTTTTAGCCCTAGCTGAACGCCGACATCTAGTATCCATAATCTTCATGATTTTGTTTTGATAATTGCTTGATGAGAAGAAGATAAAGGAAGAACATAAAGAAGTTAATAAGAACATAATAATATCACAAGTAATTATCAATATAAGAAAATATTTCTGCCTTTCCGATTTTCTAACATTTGTGTAAAGCAAGCATAGTGAAAGATCAAGGGTGGACTTGGCAGTGTTGATACTAGCTTGTTGTGAAACCTTTGGTGTGGCTAGAGAACTTGGTAGGATGCCTTGGTGAATGCCCGAGCAGTTGGAGAACAGTGGAGAGTCCTAGCTTGTGATTCGCTAGACTATCTTCTACCAGCTTGTCATAAGCTGTTGATAGGTACTTCCAACTTCATTTATTCAATATACGAAGATTGCTGCTCAAACTTTGTGCTATGTGCAGATCTCATTTTCAGCCTATGATCTCATGGTGAATGAGTGGTTTCTAATGCTATCTGGTATGCAGATTTATCATGAACGTAGAGGGGCAAATTTACTGCTATAATAATCTTCTATAATAAGCATTTTCAAATCTGTTATATGCTTGAGAAGAGTGCCTGAAGGGCTGAGTTTGAAACATTGTTGTATTGAAGTGCACTTGTCCAGTATTTATTTTCTTGGGCTCCATTTTTAATTGGGCTGAAGAGAAGTGAGATATTTTTTGCTGGTATTTAATATTTTAGATTCAACCCAAAGCTAAAAGTTCAGAGAAAATAAATCCAGGAAAATTCAAGGTTGAGGTGAAATTTCTGAATTTACAATAAAAGTCGGATTTTCTATATTTCTACAATAAGAACTTATCTGACTCTCAGAAATTATTTGGCCTATATTCTACATACATATATAGTCCATACAAGTGATACAAGTTGTGAAGTTTACAAGGTATAAATTATATCTGGACTTACGGTTCTGACACATTCTCACTTCGGGATTCATCAATAGATGATTTCTTCTGTGGGTTCTTGTCCTCATTTTCTTCATAAATGTTAGTTCCAAAATCTGCACCCGATGCTTCAACTCTAAATGAGCCTTGTATTATACTTGACCTATTAAATCTCCTATACTTTCCTGCAGGGAAGAAAAAAGTGAACCATTATATATCAATATCTACCTACCCAAGCAATCAAAATACTGCAAAGAAACAAAAAAGGATAATATTAATCAACTAAAAAGCATACTAACTTCCACACATAATTGATATACCAACTGTAACAGCAAAATGAAGATATGTATTTTGGTTTTTTAATTCATCAGGAGCCTTATTTTAGCTGTTAGTATCCCTGGTTGAAGTCTGAAATATGTTTTAAATTCTGTTTTCAGACAAATCAGGACAGTTACAGGCAGGAAAAAGTAAAACAATTCCCTGTTTATGCCCTGTTTTTGTGAGGGGGGTGTCTCCAGCAAGTTACAGTTGTACATGGCACTCCCAGAAATACAAAATAGGAGTTTTATATATTAAAAAAATCATTTTATCAAAAAATTGAAGATTAATGAGGCACACTGGACCACCAGAGGCAATAGCAACTCACATCCTACTGGGCTTTATCAATGTCATTTCCTATTGTTACTCTGTGAAATTGCAAAGGTCATTTCACATTTTCATGGGCTTTACTCTATCAGGAGCACAGCAGAGAGTCCTTGGAGTTCAGTGGCAGTGGCAGTCACATTTTGTGAGGAGAGATTTATCATTTGAATACGTGCACCTTGTTTAGCTTGCCCAAGCAGTTATCATCTGAAGAAAAGACAAAGGTGTGGAGAATCATTGATGGCTTGAAGGAGGCTTTTCCGGGACTATATTGGTGGATGATATGAGCAGCAAAAGAACCATAGAAAAAGAACATCTTACTTCAGGGGATGTCCATGACATGGTCTATGGCAAGATAAGAATCTAACACAGCTTAAGGAGATGAGCACCCTACCTTATTTGGGCTCTAGAGCATGACATGAGGTAAGCAAAGTTATTAATGAGACTAAAAGGTTGAACACCCTCTCCAGCAAGGTGCCTAAAGCATGTTGAAGACAAGAAAAAATAATAATGGAGGAGTTTCCAAACATTTGGAGGTATATTTCACCTTCTAAGGTATTTGGGGTCAAGGGTACATTGATTGAGGCCTTTTCTACATACTTGGAAGTGAATCCTTTGCATAACTAGATGCCATGTGGCATTGTTGACATGATCAAAACTCCAAAAGAAGGGTGTTTTGCTTATGAAGGGGACAAGTGACCTTATGCACCCATTTCATATATTCGAAAGGCAAAAGGATATGGATGAGGCCCGGAGCATCAAATGTGGCAAGGAAATAGGCTAGATGATGAACACCCTAGCTTGGACGATGCCATGCTGCAGCAAGTGAACCTGTATGGTCAAAGAAAGTCACTTGATAAGGAGCATTACACTCCTAGGATGAAGAAGACCAATGTTGGATTTTTTAATCATGAAGCTATCTTATAAAGGAGGGATGTCCTCTTTGTTACCTCTCAAACTAGCAAGGGACCTAAAGGGGATCCCTAAAGGGAAAATGCTAGGCCAAGGGCAACAAATGGAGACTTAGCCCACTGTCACTTCAGCTAAGGCTCCCTTCTATTTACAGACTTTCACAGATGGGAGGAGACCCAGTATATTATGGAGTCACCGATGAAGAATAAGTCAATGAAATGATGTGGAGTAACCCAAACAATCCCTTTTCCGGAAGAGTTAGAAGGATAAGGCTTGCTTGCTTTCTAAGCAAAGTATAATGTCTTCTAGGGAAAGGAAGGGGGGATTCAAGGGTTAGGTTTATGGGATATGGCTTATGAAGGAACTTCCCAATCCCTAAAATCCTTTTTGTAATTGGTAACCCATATGGTTCTTGAAAAATTATCTTTTCAAAGGATTGGGACCACAAAGAACCAAGTGGACTTCGTCTAAGATAGGGGGGAATGAGTATAGCAACCAATGATGTTCTTACCCTAGACAAAGTTGGGAAAGGATCAAAGAAATAATTTTCACTTGAAGGTGTTGATTTGATCCTATAAGGTACTAGCCTTGGGGATGCGAAGGCAAAGTTTGATCCTAGAGCTAGGGCTTGGCTTTTCTCCCAACTCCACCATTGAAATGGCTTCGAAATTGGAGGAGACCTTGAGGAAACACTAGCACAGAAGATCCTAGGAGATCGAACTTTTTGGAGGGCTAGCTTGTCGGGAAATTGATGCCCTAGGTGCCCCAACTTGGCTATACCTGGAAGAAGGTGAAGAAATGTGATTTTTAGTGACCACCTTTCGGTAGATCAGTGCCTTAGTCTTTGGGAGAATGGAGTCTATGATGAATATGAGTAGGATTTCTTGGTTCCCAGTCGAAGAGGCCTCAAGACCACTTCGGTAGCCTTCTAGGTCAAAGAGAAGCAATCTTGCAGCTTTTATACTTCGATGCACAAAGGGAATGGCTTATCAATGTCAAATTCTTTGATAGAATTACCCCTAGGGGATTTCGTTCATATTACATGGACCATACATTGAGACATGCTATAATAGAGACAAAATTCCACAATTTTAAGCAGTAAATGCATGCAGCAATTAGCCCTAGAATAGCGAAAATTCCAGTCCAATGTATATGACAAAGTAAAACAAGAATAACGTTAAAAGCATGTACTTACATGTAACATAATATATCCAACCATTCACAATTGAAAAAGAGAAGCTCTAAGAGAAGATAGATCAATATACACACATCAAAATTCATCCATAAAGCTCCAATTCATCCTCTAGAAAAAATGCGAAAATCTCAAGAGAGAGAAAACATCCAATCCAACGTGATGATGAGCAAATGAGCTCATCTCACTCGTATTTATACACAACTTAAGAATTTGAAATAGCCTCCTTGGCCTACATAAGCCCCAAAAATAAAAGTGTTCTAATAATTCAACTTTTGGTGACAAGCCCACCAAAGTAGCTCATAAATGAAAAAATAAGCCTCTCAAGAGGTCAAATAATAATCTATGCATGTTGTAGGGCCTCTAAGAGGCCTCAAGAGGTCCGTGGGAGCCACAATTGAGAATAGGATCCTCAAAAGTAGTGGACAAGAGGTTGGCCCCTTGTAATAACTTGTGGTGCTCCAAATGACATGTGGGGGCACACAAGTGTCGTCATGGGTCTCCAAACAAATCAAAGATGCTTGTAAATCACCTGCAAGGGCTAGGATGATGGTGTAGGTGGTGCCACATCATCATGCAAGGCCTGGATCATCTGCCAAGTGTATGGTGTAAATTTGGGGGCAGTTGGGCATGATGGATCAAGTGCATCTTCCTCGTCCAATAAATGAACCACGACGAATCTCTAAATAATTGTGGGGATCCATGGAGTGTTGTATGCTATTGTGGAGGCCCATGGCTCTCAACACACACCCTACAAGTGTCAATGTAGCCCTCTGAAAGATTAGGACCCCATATAGGGAGACCAAACCCAAAATGGAGACCATCTGCAGTCCTGCATAAGATCTAATGCGTCCCCCAACCTTTTGGTGCAACAAGTCATTAGAGAAATCGAGTAAATGAGCTTACCAAATCATGGACCACAGGTGGGGACTTCATAATGGTCTGCCCTTCCATAATGGGCTTCAGGATGTGCCAATGTCTTCTAAAGCTCCAAATGGGCTTAACCAATAATCCTATTAGGTAGTTTCCACTTCTAAAGGGGATGATATAGTCAAGGTACATCCTTCAAAAGGCGGTGCCATGTGACAGATAGGTGAATGAAGTAGGGGATGAGAAGGGGCAACTTTGGGTCACATGTTGGGGTACAAGGGTAGCTAATAGGAGGGAAGCCCATACTTGGGTTTATAATGTATATGAGGGAGCAATCATGGTACATGAGGTGCCCCAGCCTTGATTTTTCCACCCTTCTTTATATGCCTTTTGCCTTTTTATGATTTTCTTTAATTAACTGCTTGAGGCTCAAGGGGTGAGAGCATGATGTATAAGATATAGCAGTGAATACCCCCTTTTAAAGGTGGGGCGTTCATTGCCCACCAGGGGTTGGGACAATCATGGGTTCCTATATGATGAAGGAGGTTCATAGAACCTGTAGGAACCAAGGTGATGGCCATGATGATGGGGTAGAGCTCATGTATTGGCTTTTGCCATGTGCTAAATGTGTTTGTCCCAACCATCTTTTGCATTTTTTGGTACATTTTCCTGATGAATGTGGCCATGTATGCTTTTATCTTTCTTTTTAACTGCATCAACCTCCACGCTTCATTCCAGGCCATGACCCAAGGTGTGGGCAAGGGTAAGGGGCATGCTAACCCTACGTGGACCCAATGGAGGAATTGTTGAATTTTCTAAGTCTATCCGTCTGTATTCTGCTGGTTTATTTCTTCTACTTGTAAATTCTGAACAAGTTATTTAAAACATTTAAATACCAAAATAAACACAATACAGTCACAACATCTACAGATCATCAGCTAAAAGAAAACAAACACACAAATGACACCGTTATTTTTGGACAAATGTCCCCGGAAAAACCCAATGCGGGAAAACGGTGCAGCTATTCTGAGGGTTTATTATTATGTAGTATTTCCTTGAGTACAACTCAGTGCCTAACCAGCTCACCCGACAAAAAAAATACACGGCAGCAATACATCTATATTCGGAAATAGGTATTCAGAAAACTTGTCCCACGAAACCCTCTCCAGCGACTCTGAAGCTCAGCACTGGCCCTTCTGGCCTCTGCGTCAGCCCCAGGACCCTCTGTGTCAGCCCTCTGAGGCAATGCGCAGCCTCTGGAACCCTCTGCGTTACTCTAGCAGCCTATGCGTGGATGACGCAATCCCTCTAGCCTCTGCGCTGTCTCTGCTGGGCTCTGCGTGACCTGAACTAGCTGCTACTCTCGCTCTCCCTACTTCTGCATTGGTCTCTCAATACTATCTCTGCCTCTTTGTCCATTACTCACTACCCCTCGCTACTAATCACTGATTCACTTTTGCTTAGCAACCCCGCTCTAGCAAAATGAATGACTGATCACTCTGCCGTATTCTCCAACTGACCCTCAAGCCTCTTCTTATACTTTTTTCGTTGATCCTTCAACAGCCGAGATTAAATCTCTAATCAACGGCTAAGATTAGATTTGGCTTGATCCACGACTTTTGGAACCTTCTAACCCAGTTTTATATTAATACCCATTAATATTTTATTTTTCTTACATTTAGACTTAGGAACTCCATTAAAAATATTAATTATTTTAATACTTCCAAACCGGGTACAATCTGTCCGAACCATTTCTGGGTGTTGGAGATCTCATGTGCTTTAGCCTCTCCACCAATTTCATGGCTAGAGCACATCCAATGCTACCACAAATCAACACTCCCTCTTAGTGAGGACTATGCTCTAGTAATACTCCTCACTGAGCATCACTTTGATTATCTGGCACCAGTACTTGTGCTGATGCTAGGCCTCCCCGCCCAACATCCTCTGCACTGTTGCATCCTGTATTGCTACCCATTGCCCTCCCACTACCACTACTGCATCTGTACAGCAACTCCCTCTGCATCCGTGTTGCTGCTGGTCCATCCTCCCAACACTGCATCTGCATTGCATCCCCCTCTCATCATGTTGCATCATGCTACTGCATACTGCTACTACACTACAAATCAGTTACTGAGAAGTAACTAATCCACCCAACTTTTCACATCATTGTCAGGCTAGAAACACTCCCGATGTTGAAGCTCTCTCTGCCGCTAACAAGTGGTCCCTCTATTGGTCTTTGCGCTGCTGCAACAACTCCCTGCATCTCGCACCGTTGCACACCTCTCTGTGCCATCCTACACTGGTGCAACACTCTCGTGCCTCTTGCACTGTTGCAGCCTGCTAGCCTCGCGTTGCCTGGGGACTCCTACACTGTAGCACTCTCTGTCGCTTCATCCGCATCTGTCTCTACCTACATCTGCCAATCCTGCTACTCCTCTTCGGGGCTCCCGTAGCAAGGTATAATCCAAGAGTTTGGGTACCTCAAGGATCTTGCCCCTCATCACCTGTAGTCCTCCTGACTACAACTCGATGTTCCCCACTTCTTCTCGAGTGGCACATGAGCACTCATGGCACAATCGTCATTCTCCTCAATTTCTTTCTCCGCCTTCGTTGGCGCTGCCTTTGAATTAGAAGCCTCTCCCTTATTCTTCTTCCTCCTAAACTAGTTCGCACAGTGACCCAGTTCCCCATAATGGAAGCACTTGACCTTGGAGAGGTCCTTCTTCTTCTTCTCTTGCTTTCCCGCAAATGCAAGAGCCACATCCTCTTCTTCTTCCTTCTTGATCCTAACCCCTTTGCTGCTACTTCCCGTCTTGGTCAGTCGTCTAATCTCTTCTTGATGAAGAACTATCCACAGTTCTTCCCAATCTGGAAGACTCGCCCTGCCCAGTATGTTCTAGACAAATGTCTCCCACTCCTCGGAGACTGCGTTAAGTGCAGTCCTCACCATCAACTCTTGATCCGGCGTGGCCCCTATGGAAGTCAGTTGGTCATGAATCTCCTTCAACCGACCGAGGAAGAGATCTATCTACTCTCCCTTCTGCATCTGGTATGACCTTAGCTAATTCTCCAAGAGCATCTTTCTCTGCACGGACTTATGCTGGTACAATGTCTTCAAAGTGTCCCACATCTCATTTGTCGTTTCCTTCTCGGCAATATGTTGGACCACATGATCCTTGACCCCATCAAGGATGATGCACTTTGCCTTAGCCATTGCCTCCTCGTACCTTTCATTAGCTACCGGGTCAACTAAGATGGCCATTACTCTCAAGGCGAAGCCCTTGATACGATGTTTGTCTAGAATGGACAAGATCCTAGCCTTCCAGACCACAAAGTTGGACGCTCCTTCCAGCCTGTCCTGATCTCTCAACCCACTCACAGCCATCTCTCTGCTCTTCTCTGTCGACTCCTCCGAGTCTCTCTACTTCCCGCCTGGAAGTTCTCGGTTCAACTCCTGCTGAGTCTCTCTACTTCCTGTTTGGAAGTTCTCAGTTCAACTCCTCCGAGTCTCTCTACTTCCCATCTAGAAGTTCACTTCTAGACTCCCTTTGAGTCCCGGTTTCCCTCCTAGAAATCCTTCTACCAACCATCAAGTTGCCCCTCTCCGATTGTCTGTGCAACTGCAACACTGATCCAGATTCCTTGGCTAGAAATCCGCTCGGCAGCAACTCCCTCTACCTTGGTTCTTCCATATTAGGTATTGTTCTAACCACAGTACCCCATCAGCTTCGCTCTCGCAAACTACCCACAGCTTCCTTTGCCCCAACAACTGAAAAATTGAGCCTCTTGGCTCTGCACAATCCCAGCACCGGCAAAACAGCTCCCTCAGCCAACTGCGTCAAGCCTCCTGGCCTCTGCGTCAGCTTGTTTTTTTCCCTCCTCAACCTTTGTGCTGGCCTTTCTCAGGCCCAAACTAATGATGCAGTCCCTCTACGTCAACCTTCCTCTGTCGCTTCTACAATTATTAGCTATTGTCACTCGGGACAACTGAATCTGTTGCAAATGCTTTGCTCATCTGATACCTTCAGCTATCCTGTGATCTGCAGCCACCCTCTGATACCATGTTGAATTTTCTAAGTCTATCCGTTAAAAAATTAATCTGTATTCTACTGATTTATTTCTTCTATTTGTAAATTCTGAACAAGTTATTTAAAACATTTAAATACCGAAATAAACACAATACAGTCACAACATCTACAAATCATCAACTGAAAGAAAACAAACACACAAGTAACACCGTTATTTTTGGACAAATGTACCCGAAAAAACCCAATGCGGGAAAACCGGTGCAGCTATTTTGAGGGTTTATTATTATGCAATATTTCCTTGAGTACAACTCGGTGCCTAACCGGCTCACCTGACAGAGAAAAATACACGGCAGCAATATCTCCATATTCGGAAATAGGTATTCAAAAAACATGTCCCACGAAACCCTCTTCAGCGACTCTGAAGCTCAGCGTTGACCCTTCTTGCCTCTGCGTCAGCCTCTTGCTGACCTACGTCAGCTCCAGGACCTCCGCGTCAGCCCTCTAAGGCACTGCACAGCCTTTGGGACCCTCTACGTCACTCCAGCAGCCTCTGCGTGGATGACGCAGTCCCTCTGGCCTTTGCGTTGTCTCTGCTAGTCTCTGCGTGGCCTGAACTAGCTGTTGTTCTCGCTCTCCCTGCTTCTGCGTTGGTCTCTTAGTACTGTCTCTGCCTCTCTGACCATTACTCACTACCCCTCGTTGCTGATCACTGATTCACTTTTGTTTAGCAACCCCGCTCTAGCAAAATGAATGACTGATCACTCTGGTGTATTCTCCAACTGACCCTCAAGCCTCTTCTTATACTTTTCTCGTTGATCCTTCAACAGCCAAGATTAAATCTCTAATCAAAGGTTAAGATTAGATTTGGCTTGATCCATGACTTTTGAAACCTTCTAACCCAGTTTTATATAATACCCATTAATATTTTATTTTTCCTAAGTTTAGACTTAGGAACTCCATTAAAAATATTAATTATTTTAATATTTCCCAAACCGGGTACAATCTATCTAAACCATTTTTGGGTCTTGGAGATCTCATGTGCTTTAGCCTCTCCACCAATTTTCATGGCTAGAGCACATCCGATGCTACCACAAATCAACAGGAATGTGGACCTAAGTGGGAGAAATGATGAATAGGGTAATAATGAATGGATAGAGGGTAATGTAAGCGGATAAGGAAGCGGGACCACGCAACCAAAATCGAGGTTTCCCATGTAATACCATCCTTAGATTGAAATGGTCAGTAAAAGAGATCCCACAGTACTAGAATCCAAGGTTAATACCAATGTGGAAAAAGTCTCTCCTCCTCATCTTGCAATGGCTCCTAGTCATCTTATTGTGCGACCCGCTTGCCACCTCGTTGAGACTCAATCTGTGATACTGGCTGAGGCTCCTACTTGGGAGTGAGTAGTTCCTCCTCTAGTACTCCAAGTTTCTCTCGCTCGAAGGAATCCCTCAAAGCTTTGTCCTCAAACCTCACATCCCGCTTGATAATTGTCTTCTTGAGTGATGGTAGATACACCCTATACGCCTGAGATGTCTCACAGTGACCCACGAAAAGTCCCTTTTCAACTGTGGGCTCCAGCTTCTTCCTACTCTCTTTAGCCACATGGCAGTAAACTTTTGCACCAAAGATGTGTAAGTGAGAAACATCAGGCTTCTTTCCTCTGAAATCCTCCTCTGGTGTAACTCGTCCAAGCACTTTGTGTGGACTCCTGTTCTATAGAAAAATTGCAGTGTTGCATGTCGTTGCCCACAAGAATATAGGTAGCCCCTGGTCATTTAACATGGCCTTGGCTGCTCAAACTATGTTGTTGATCCGGATTTAAACACGAACGCAGTAAATTACAGAGATAACCATAAACAAAAATATGCAGTGGAAATAATACTTCATTTCATTAATGTAAAATACTGAAACATGCTTACAAACAGAAATGGAAATAAACCAGCTAGGGGGAGTTAGATTACCTCTGAGAAGAGATGTGGCAGCTACATGCCTCTGAACTGTGTTACAATGAGGCTCAAAGGCCTATTTATTATTGAGAAATAATGGAAAACCCTTAACATCCCAAGACCTAACCCTAGAAGATGAAACGCCAAATTGTGGGCCCCGTTTTGGGTAAGTTGGTACATCAACTTCCCGGGGTCGTAACTTTGGCACCCGATCTTCGTTTGACGCGTACAATAGCTCGTTAGAAAGATCTATCTAAGCACTACAACTTTGGGAAGAGCAACATCGGTCCATGGACCCATGTTGCTCCCAAATTTCCCAAAAAACATCGTTTAAGGCCTCAAAACGGCTTCGAAAGTTCAGGACAAGAAAAACTGCTAAAAATAGTAAATTGTGCTACAATTTAGGAAACTGAAAAACTGAAAGAGACAGTTGTGGCGGTCCAAATGAGATAGGTGGGTGGCCACCAACATCCACCTGGATCATTCCTCCCCCCTTAGGAAGCAATGGTCCCCATTGCATTGAGTTCCTCCTTGAGATGAGGAAGCTTCTGCTGAGCTGCGTTTCTGGTGAGTTGTTCTGCAATCTCTGATGTGTCCAGTAATAGTGAGAAGCATGGTCGACGATGGTCCACATTGAACACTCGATGCAAGCAAAGGAATGGAGAAATGTTGTGCTCCAAAGCATTGTTTCCCACAGCCTTAGTAATGGTGTAAGGACCATGTCGACATGGTCGGAGCTTCTGATGGGCTCTAGTAAGGCGTTCTTTCTGCAGATGCAACCAGACTTTGTTGCCCACTTGAAGCTTGTGTGATACCCCTATGGGTGAGGAGAAGTTGTTCCTGTGTTCTATCATGACCGTATTCCTTTGCTGCTGCTGCTGCGTGGAGGAACCTTCGCGGTGGTCGTGGATATAGCAATGATCTTCCCCTTACTTTGGGAGCGAACCAAACAGAAAATAAATTTCCTAGTGTGTGAGATGAGCTCGCTGCTTTCTTAGCAGCGATCAAAGAGGTGGCGGTAGGTGGGGCTACCTTCGGTATCTTGTATAATGAATTACCCAAAGAAATAATGACAGCGCGAGGCCTTGACTCATACACAGCATGTCGCCTCCACAAGTATGGCTGGCCTAATAGTACATCACAAACATCCAGAGGTCTAACATCACACAATACCTCGTCTGTGAAGGGCTTGATGCTGTAGGGAAGGCAGCACTGCTGGCGAACTTTGAGATCTCGTCCTTCATGAAGCCACTCGATACTGTACGGCTGTGGGTGTGGTGTAGTCGGTAGGCCCAACCGCTTCACGATTTCTACTGAAATGAGGTTCTTTTGGCTGCCACTGTCGACAATGAATTGCAGCGGCGAACCCTTCTCCCACATCTGTGAGTGGAAAAGACGCTCCCCCTCTGGGTCTTCGAGCTCATTCTTCTGGATCTTGGCAATGGCAACAGTGACGCTGGGCTCCGCATCAATAATCTACTTCCCTTTGCCATTGCCCTTGTCAGGTTCTGACTCAGGGTCGAAACATGCATCTAGTTCTGAAGCCTTCAACTCTGCCACCAACGACCGCTTGGTCCGACACTCACTTCTGTTATGAGTGGGACTCTTGTGGAACTCACAACACTTTCCTGTGTACTTCTTCGACTTCGTGGTGTTGTTCTTTTCTTGCGGCTTCGACTGGTTGTCTTGGGTCACCCCACCTTGGCTTTGTCCTTTGGTCTTCAGATTTGCAGATCCGAAGTCTCGCTTCTTCTATTTGAACTTTTGCTAGATTTTGACAGCATATCGGTACGTTGTGCCGAGCGAGGAGATGTTTAGGAACTCCATCTCTTCCTGGATGTATCTGTGTAGGCAGCCACGGTAATTGAGTACCAAATGCAGCTCAGAGTCCTTGATACCCAAGTATGTGCGAAGGGTATGAAAAATGTTTGTGAACTCCGGCACAACTTGATCCCTTCCTTGCCGCAGTGTGGTCCACTTGATGTATTTGTCCTCATAGCTTTTGACAGGGTAGTATTGCTCCTTAACGGCATCCCGGAATGAATCCCAAGTGGGTGCTGCTGAAAATAGTGAGCCTGTACTTTCATTCTTCTTCTCGCAGTAGGTTTCCCACCAGTCCTTGACATGGGGGGCTGCTTTGAGAAGAGCGAAAACAATCTTTTCCCGACTCGAAAATTCATGAACAAAAAAATACCCATCTAGCAAATTTAACCACTTATCTACGACATCTGTGTCTATTTGACCCTCGAAGATGGAGATTTCAAAATTAACTTGTACCTTAAACGGTGTGGCGTTTCCAGAGTCGTTGTTGGAAGCTGATGCGCCGCCCCTGGGTAGCCGCTGAAGGATCTGCGCAAAGTTGTCCATCATCGCGTTCCTTTGTCGCTCGAGGGCTTCTTCGAGCAAGATTTTGATAGGATCTCCTGCCCCCTCGTCTTTCTTTTCAT
>APFE030316446.1:35608-48678 GCA_000404065.3 Pinus taeda | reverse complement strand
TGTTCATTATTAATCAACGTAAATTAATTAGTATGATTTTGCAACTAAATTTTTTAAAAATGCCATACAATGTGCATGTTTATCTAATATGATAACGCAAAGTTACATATGTTAATTACAAGACTAAATAATATCAATTGCAAATAAAAATAATTTCAACCATATAAATTTTATTATATAAAATATCAAGTATTACAATATGAGTTTCCAACTCAATATTGGTTGGACTACAATTTACACATGAAATATTGTTTCATCATTTCAAAACATTATCACTGTGTTGCCAAAGAATTACAAGTGAATTCACCAACTCTGAAGGCTTGAACATTAGTCTCTATGAGTGTGTCTTAAGGAAGATATTCACTCTAAGGGTATCACTAGACAGATTCTCTTCTCTCTCTTATTTTGCATTTGTCACTCTAGTGTTATTCTTCTCCTCTTTCTTCAATTGTTGCTTCTTACCATCAATATTGAGTTCCTCTCCCGAAAATGAAATAAGATACAATGCAGAGTATAAGACATGAAAGATGATGAATACTTGAATACAAAATAAAGTAGACTATAAAAGATTTATACGAAATATACCTCAACATTCGATAGTGGCCACTATGCGACTAGATGACCTATATAAACAAAGGAAATAAAAAGTCACCATAGAAAATAACACCTTAGGAACTTAGTATTCAAGCTTCAACAAAACCTTAGGCACAATCATACCAACTAAGTTACATGTTAAAAATATCAACCAACATATAACTTGTGAAAAAAAATGGAAAAAGAAATGATTAGTGTAAAAAATATCCTTGTTGTTTGTTTTAAAAGAGTCATGTTCCTTAGATTTGGATATTCTTTTGCCCACAGTAAAAGTTACTCGCCATTAGGACCTATGTTTTTAGGATCATGATATTGATCCAAGATCATATTGGATTATGGAGACAAAATTATTCAACTTTGCAAGATTAGTACCTCACTTGGTTGAATGAAGGCGCTAGTTGTGAGTAGCGTCAAAACCTTAGGGAAGTAGAACACTAAGGCCTAAGAAAATATATCACCAATTGTACACTGAAAGAAAAAATTTCAATCCCATAATGGCCTCTAGGAGTACATTTCATTAGATTGATATCACACTCTGAGAGATGATTGTCTAATACAATGAGAAGTGTACATATATATTTTTTCCAACGAAAAAAAGCGAACTTTTTTATAAGGGGTAAAAAAAGTTACAAAGTAAATGAGTGAACATTCTGCAGAAACTGCGTGTGAAGGAACATTTTGCTCTTCTGAGAATGAAAACAGTAGCAAAACTACAAGCTGGAATAGACTCCTGTACCCGGCCTGAACAGCCATACCAAAGGAGGTGCAATCTGGAACGATCCTGGGTCTCCTTCCCATAGGAGAAACAACCCAAAAACGCCAACATACGGGCAAAGAAAAAAGTTCACGACACGCTCTTTCAAAAACAGAGCATACAGCAAAAAAATTGACACATTTTAATATGCGCCCAGAAACAATAAATCGCTCTTTTAGAATAGAGCAGCCAGCAAAAGGATGACACATTTTTGTTATGCGCCCAGAAACAAAAAAAACGCTCTTTCAGAACAGAGCAGTCAGCAGAAGGATGACACAGGTTCATGCGCCCAGGATCGAATGAGAACGCTGATAAACTGGGGCATATGCTTGACAAAAAGCCATTAATAGTATGGAGGAAGATCCGACACACGGATCTAGCTCTGGATCTGTTCAGTTATTCTCCAAGTGCCCACAGCTTGAAGCAAACCAATTTTAGAAAGGTTGTCCGCTTCCTCATTCCTGTCCCTGTATATGTGATCGATGGAAAAGACATTAAACAACAATTTTAAGTTTTGGATTTCTTCTAATAAAGGCAGCAACATATAATGCTGGCATCTATATCTCCCAATGACCCAGTTAACAACATTCAGTGAGTCTCCATAAATCTGAACAACAAGAATATTTTTGTGAATGAGCCAGCACAGCAGAAATTTTAAAGCAGAGAGTTCTGCAAAATTATTTAAACCCATCCCGAGTCCCACCGATGCTTTTAGCGAGTGAGAGGGACTAATGTGGATAATAATCCCAGTGCCAGTGATATTATTTTGGGCAGCCCCGTCAAAAAATGCCCATGGGATCCCGTCTCTAATGTGAAGCTCCTTCTGATGATCAGTTTTTGAGGGACCATCCGGCTCAGGGATGCTGGCGAGGATGGTAGAGCTTTGGATCGCAATGGTTGCTGCTGGGGTGGATTTTTCTCTGAAGATACTACAATTTCTGGCTATCCAAATACCCCAGCAAATGATGGGGGGCAAGTTTCTCAGATTCCTCACATTAAAATGATTCCACCAATATTCCCAGGCTGTGGAAAAATCAACCCCTTCCCACCTCAATTTGATGTTTAAAAGCTTTTCCACTTCATTCCAGAATTGTCTTGTAAAAGGACAGTCAAGGAACAGGTGATGAATGGATTCAGATGCTGCATAACAAAGAGGGCATCTGCCAGGACCCTGTTTAAAGCGAGATTGGAGGATCTCCCAAGTAGGGATATTATTTTTTAACGCGCACCAGAAAAAGATCCTGGCTTTTTTGGGACACTTTAGTTTAAACAGTGGCTTAGCCCACCAAACAGGGGGGTCCCATCCTTTTTTCTTCATCAAAAAATTGTACCCAGCCTTAGGAGAATATAACCCTGTCTCAGCATGAGCCCAAACCAGGGAATCCGGTCGGTCCTTTAATCTAACATTCGATCTTCTGAGCTCCTGAAGAAAAAGCTGCCATTCATTCCTCCAAATGAGATCTAAGCCAAGAGCAACTTCACTTTTCCAAGACTGCCCCCAAATAGATGACTGGTTCATATTTGCTATCTGATTTAAACTCTTGATTCCTTTCTCGTCCAGGTGAGTGAGCAAATCAGGGGAAAGAGCAAACCCTTCACTGCACCCCACCCACGGGTCCCTACCAATTCTCACGCTTTCACCATTCCCAACACGCCAAGCCAGACCTTGTTCAATTACTTTAAAGGCCTCTGTAGTAACTTTCCAAATAACTGAACAGTTCCTGCCTTTTTTGTTTGGGCATCTAATCCATTCTTCAAGAGGAGTAGGATCAATATACTTTCTCATAACCACTCTGGTCCAGAGATTCTCTGAATTTATAATTTTCCATCCTGATTTTGCTGCCAAGGATTGACTGAAATCAAAAAGATTTTTTAAACCCCATCCACCCCAGTCTTTTGGTCTGGAAATTTTATCCCAAGCCACCCAAGGAAGAACAGAATCCTCCTTAGCCCCAGACCATAGAAACCTGCTACAAATCTGCTTGATTTTATAGAGAATCCCTTTTGGGATCCAAGTCAAAGCAGCCCAAAAAACCGGAATAGCCTGAAGGACAGAATTTACCAGAGTAAGTCTACCAGCCCGCGATAACCACTTGAAACTCCAATGGGAGATTTTTTGCTTGATCTTTGCCACCAGCCAATTCCAATCCTGCTTTCTATAAGAGGATGGTTTTAACCAAAAGCCAAGATATTTAAACGACTGCTGCATATTACAGGTTCCGAAAGGCAAGTGGGATGCAATCAGGATCTCTTCTTGTCTACTGAGACCCTCGAAAATAAGCTGAGACTTCCTTTCATTTATTTGGAGCCCTGTAGCTTTCAGAAACAGATCAATAATGATTTTAATCTCTTTAATTTCATTTATGTTCCCATTTGTGAATAAGAGAATATCATCAACAAAAAGAAGATGAGTTATGAACAGGTTAACAGCAACTTCCAAACCTTTGACCAAACCTGAACTCTTGGCACTTGAGATCAACCTACTTAGTCCTTCTGCTGCTAGGAGGAAAAGTAGGGGAGAGAGAGGGCATCCTTGCCAGAGACCTCTTTGGCTTTTAAAAAATTGGGAAGCAGCCCCATTTATCAGAACAACAAAATTTACATTTGAGATGCATCCCATGATCCAGTTAATAAACTCCACCTTGAAGCCTAGATGCGTCAAAAGCATCCTTAAGTATGTCCAACTGATCCTGTCATAGGCTTTGGAAAGATCGATCTTGAGCACAACCCCCTTTTTGTTTGCTTGCCTTAAACTATGAATAGTTTCCTGTGCTACCCCGATAGCTTCATGAATCTGGCGACCGTCCAGGAAACCAAATTGCTCCTTCGAAATACAAGAGGATAAGATAGGTTTCAGGCGTACCGCAATGATTTTTGCAATGATCTTGTAAATAGTATTGCACAGCGATATAGGCCTGAAGTCTTCAAAAGACATCGGGTCCTCTTTTTTAGGAATGAGGGCAATGAAAGTGGAATTAAACGGCCCATATATTTCACCTTTCTTCCTTGATTCCTCCACGACCTCAGTAAGTTCTGCTCCAATTGAATAAAAAAAGTGGGAAAAAAGCTCTATGGACCAACCGTCTGGCCCTGGGCTTTTATCTTTAGCCATAGATTTTATTATACTTTCTACTTCCTCCTTAGTCACTTCTCTGAAAAGGTCTTCAGCATCGCCCTCCTCCACAAAACGGGGGAAAGCTTGGGCTGTTCTGATAATTTCAGCTAAAGATATCCCCCCAGGATCAGAGAAGAGATATTGAAAATGGTTCTTGCCCATAATTGATAATTCTTCAAAAGATGAGGCCACTCTGCCTTCAGAGTCCTTCAGCTTCCATATGGTGTTTGCATTCCTCCGACCCTTTGCATAATTGTGGAAGAACTTTGAATTTTCATCCCCCGCTTTCAGCCAGATAGCCCTGCTTTTCAATCTCCATTCTTCTTCCCTATCCATCAGAATTTTAGCCCTACTCTTTTCTAGTGCCAGAATTCTTTCTTTCGACTCCTGAGTAGCATAAGCATCAGCCTCAGGGGCTTCAAGCGCACCAAGGGCCTCATCAATCTTGACCAGGTCTTCAATTTGTTTTTTCCTTCTAGCTGAAGCCCATTCTATGGTTGCTTTCTTAAGCCTTTTTAAGTTTTCCATGAGAAGAGCTCCTTTATTCCCCGAATGACCCAAACCCCAATGACTCCAAGTATCACGAAAAAGTTTATTGAAAGAGTCCTCCTGAAGCCATGAGGCATTGAATTTGAACGGAGCAGCTGGCTTGGAGGAGGTCTGGAGAATTCCAACAAGATGGGGAAATGGTCCGAGTTTCCCCCTTCACTGACCCATTGCTTGAACAAAGGAATATTGGAGGCCAACCTTTCACTGATAAGAAACCGATCCAATCTCTTTGCAATTCTATCCTCCCCCGTTCTTCGGTTCCTCCACGTAGGTTTTGCTTTTATGATATTTACATCAATCAGCTTATGAGTAAGAAGAGCATTTGAGAAAAAGTCTGTCAGAGGATCTTCCCTTGCCAAAGGCCCCCAAGCTTCAGCAATCCCCAGTGAGAAGTTAAGGTCTCCCCCAATTATCAGATTTTTATCCTTTATCAGGCCTTTTGAGAGGAGGGCGTTCCAAAAAGGAACCCTACCCTGGCAGGGGCCATAGACATTGACAAACAGAAGAGGAAAGTCAAAATCTGTGGAAACGATCTCCATACCCAGAACATTTGGTAAACCCCAGAAATTTAACAGCTTCAGTCTGCCTTCCTTAAAACCAACAGAAAGCCCTCCCGAATGACCAGAAGCATCAAGGGCTATGAAAACCCATCCCGGAAAGAGAGAGTGGAGAGCAGATTCAATATCAGTGCTTTTGCCCAGAGTTTCTTGAAGGAAAACAATATCCGGATTGTGACGAGAAATAAGGTCTTTTAAAGCCAGTTTTTTGGGCTTACTGGCTAGCCCCCTACAATTCCAAGAAAGATAAATCATTTCTTAACCACCTCAGGGGATTTTGCTGCTCTAAGCGCCCCGGTAATAGACATCTGTTTCCCATCAACCACATCAAAAACAGCTTTAACTTGAGCTTTTGAAAGAAGAGATTTTCGACCTCTACCTTTCTTCGATATACTCTTAGTAACCTCAGCTCCTAACCCACCAACAGTATCCATAACCTCATCCGATCCAGCATACTTCTTACTAAGGGATCTGAGATTATAATGACAACCAACAGAGGAGAGACCGTGGCCCTAGCCTTCCAAAGGGTAATCCTCACAGTTCAGATTTAAGGAGGGGGTATCAGATGTAAAATTTTCAATATTTTGCTTTATATCATAACAGTTTTTTACCATATGCCTACACCCGACAAATGGATCAGAATTTAAGGCCGAAGAATTTGAGGGGATCAACTTTCCGACAGGTGCATCTTCAGTAACGATGGCCGGTGCATCAAGAGGCAAATCCAGGTTCGGCTGGACATCTGAATCATGAGTCAGGTCCCTATCCTCCTGAGGCTTTTCCTCCGCTGTCTGATAAAAATGGCTTTCCATAGGCTTTTCATTTGGCGCAGTCCCCGCCACTGGATCTTCAACATTCCTCAATGGGCCCTCCCACTCCTTTTCTTTTTGATGAGGCCGCCTTCTTCTCTTTCCCATTGGACAATCCCTCACCAGATGCCCATATTCATGACATCGGTGACAACGAAAAGGAAGAAGTTCATAATCCAGTGGCTGTTCGAAAACATAATCCTTGTACTGCACCGTAATTGATTCTGCCAAGCCTTCCTTCGGATTGAGTCTTACTAAAATCCTTGCCACTGCTTTTTCATAAGAATGGAGGAAGGATCTATCAACATCCAGGAATATACCCAGGAGATTTCCTATAGATTTAAACACAGAATCCGCCCAGAGGAAAGGGGGCAAATTTGGAGCCCTGACCCATACAGGGAAGTCTTCCACCTTTTCTTTTGCGGCGTCGAAGAGGGTATACCATCTTTTAAAAAAGACAGGTCTATTTCCGTAAGCCCAATGCTTCCCCTCAACCCATTCCATGGCCTCCTTGCTGTCAAAACTAGCCATAAACCAACCCTTTACCAGAGTGTTTGATTTGAAAGACGCTGCCGGGGAATCCATCCACTGGCTCTCCGCCCACTGCCTAAGAGATTTGCCTGAAACAGGCCGTCCTCTGATTTTGCCCACAAGGGTGACCGCTACCACATCCAGAACATCCTCCACCTGCACGTCCATACCAAGAACCAAATTTGCAAAGCGCTTCTTCTTCAGAGGTTTAACTTTTTTCCCCCCTGTCTTCTGAGGTTCAGGTTCAAAACCTTTGACTCCTACCTCCGAGTTCTGGTCCTCGACGCCCTTTTTAGAACCATCTCCAATTCCTGCTGACTGCTCAACCCCAAGGCTGGCCGGAGATTCAACCAACCCTTCTATCGGGCTCCCCACTTCATCTTCGACCGAACATCCTTCCTCAATCCCCTTTCCAGCACTGAGGGGGGAAGAAAAATGCCCCTGCTTTGCGCGCCTTCCAGATCCAGCAGAAAACCCCTCTGTCCCTATTAATCTTCGAGGAGAGCCTTTTGAAATAAGAACTCTCGAAACAATATGTCTTTGTCCACCTACCTCTTCCCCTGTTGTTTTAATACCCCCTACAGGCCTCCCGATCCCAAAATACTCATCAATATTCTTCTTATTAATCTCCTTTCCCCAGACCGAAAGAATATCTTCCGGGGATGGGTCAAGCTCCACCGATTCGTTTGGGATTGCCATGGTAAAAATAATTTATACTACCTCGCAGCCGTTACCCGGAAAAGCGCTGAAACCGCTTGCAGGAAAAAATGATGACCATGAATAGGAAAACGGAATAGGGAAATACCAAGAAAAGTTTCAAAAAGAAAACCACCAGGAAGCAACTTTTCGCAACAAAACAAAACTACGACTGAACCCGGCGGCAGGCTGCAGGATAATATTTTATCCCAACTGTCTCAATCTCTGAATACCCAAACGGAATCCAAGACCTCACTGAGTTCGCCAGCACCCAGGATCTTGCGCCGTCTGCATCACCTCGGCCTAAGGCCTAGGGTTCTCGGATCGAACCCTGCACTCATCATTTTTTTCCCTGCTCATTTTCAAAACTTCCGCTCCCGCCTGCGCATCCAATCAAACCCTAATCATTTTATGACATTTTAAAATGAAGTGTACATATATTGTCACAATGCCCCTCACAAATAGACCCTAGAGTTTTGTAATATAATATTAAGCATATTATATACTATTTAATTATAAATTATGACTATTAGATAATTATTAGTTTGAATAATTAGTCTGAAATTGTGTTTTTAGTATTTCTATATACATGAAAATATTTGGAAAAAAAATGTACATTTTGTGACTAGTTAATTTTGAGTGAATCTAAATACACAAGAAATTATGGTGCCTCGGTGTTTCTCTAGTGGTTATCCGCTCATTGTACCAGTTGCTACCATGTCCTCTACTACTTTTTGTGAATTCCTCTTTGATGATTTCCAATTCCAATGCAATGGAAATTTATCCTCGATATTTTTCTGAGCCAAAGGGAAGCTCCACAAGTAACAACCAAAAATTAGCCTCAAATATATTATTGGGGGCCAAAATGTAGTAATTATATGACAAGCCAAGAAACACTACACGTTAATAATAATCTCTTTAATATTGATTAATAATTTCTTTTCATGATCAAGTAATACTAAAGTGTCAAGTTGGGACATTTAAAATTAGTCATCCATCAATATCACCTTTGAGAGTGCTTAGTAGTTAATACTTCCTATTACACACACAATATATCACCAACTTCAAGGATAACAATATAAACACAACAAAAACAAATTAAAAGAAATGCTAGGAAGCCAAATGCGACTAATCTTGATTCAAGAAATATCAAGCCCTTCACATTAGCAAGGTATTCTTAGGCACTAAAACATAAAATATTTCCATTGCATCATTTTCACCTTTTCTTTAATTTCTTTAATTGAGAACATAACTTTCGGAAAAAACATTCATTGAAAAAGGTCTCAAAATCCTAACAAATACTCGAGTCATTGTCGTATCAATTAAACATAAAGGCAATCATTTGATATGCTTTTAACTCACAAAATATATTGAAGAATATGAAGCTTTATCATCCCTTGCTCCCAATCAAAATGTAATATGTGGGTTCCAATCGAGTAATCAATTTCTCCCCAAGATAGTTAAGAGATCACTTTGGAGAAGGACTTCAATAATTTCATGTAGTAAAGTAAACTTACATGGTAGATTCCAATTATTTGCAATGACAACTTTATTATTTATCTTATTACAACATAGATAAATTCAAGAGTACATACATATTTCCTTATCTGAGCCAAACTTTGAACACATTCCAATATTTCATACAAATATAATGACACAATTTACCTATAGGACATGAGAAAGCTATCTACATCTAACACAATAGTGTTATTGAGACACCATCTCATGGAATTAGAATCATGTAGATAAATAATGTTATAGATATACCTTGCAACACCTATTCATCACTACCTTCAAGCTTCAAATTCATCAATTGATTTACTTTAGTAGTAAATTCTAGTGGGATTTCATTAAATACAACCCGACAAAAGCCATTTATGATAGCTATCGTTGCCTTCTCTGGATCTAGCCCCCTCTAGAAATGGAATAAATGATATTCCCCAATTTTTGAGGTACTTTCTTCATGTTCAACATGGGCTATTGGGTTCTTTATGTGGAAAAGGTTGCAAATATTAGATGTATAATGGAAACAAGCACGCAATTCAAGGTTCCTCCTAAAGTCTCTTGGGTGAATTATAAAACACCATCTACTTAAAACATAATATATGGTAGTAACAAAAACCTACCCAAGATCCAACTTAAGAATTCAAAATGTTGCAAATAGGACATGTCTTAAACAATATCAACTATTTAATTATATAATCACACTAAAATAGACAAATCTTTAAAATGTTGAAAAGTGTGAAAAAAATGGAGTTGGAATATTATAGTTATGTCAAGGTAGATATAGCTATGTAAAATGTAACTTCTATCTAAAACACGGAAATGTAACTTCTATAGCTACATGAAATGTAACTTCTATATAAAAAAAGGGAGTTGATATATTATAGTTATGTCAGGGTAGATATAGCTACTTGAAATGTAATTTCCATATAACATTCTAAATATCATTTTCTAGTCATTTAAGAGACTAACATTTTTTAATCTTCGATTAATAACTTAATACTCCACTAAAAATAACATTGAATTGGTTCTTCACCAACCAAGGGGAAATTTTAAACCAGTGTGAAAATGCTTACTCATTCCCCTACCATATTTCTAATATTTTATTTGTATGTGGATTTAAGCTAGCGTAATGTAACTTCTACATATTTGACAATTTAAATGTAAAAAAAATACCCAAATTGAGGTTATACAATTAACATATGCACAATAAGATGCAATATGCATGAGTTATAAGTAATATGACGTTTACATGTTATATCATGACAAACTTTTTCTCACCTCGTTAACTCTTATCTTATAGTTGGTGATGGATAGATCCTTTAAAATTATGATCCATCCTTGTCATATCTTACATTTAAAGATGGATATAGCTTTTAAAAGCATCAACCTTGTTTGTTATTTTATGTATGGCCAATTTAAATGGAAGTGCTCATAATTTTATTCAATATTATCTTGTACAACTAGAAATAAAATGATGTGGGGGTGGTGTTTCTAGTGATTTTCAAACTTGTTTTAACTACCTAAATTTAGCATATTTAAAGTAAATAGTCCCATTTCCTATCTTATATTCAAGTCAGTGAATTTTCTTGAGGGAAACTTCATGACATCCACCATCTTCGAAAATTATGAAATATTAGTAGTATCTTTCACTAAATAGACAATGTTGGCATAGAATATTTTATTGTGTTTTTTTACTCTGTGTCACAAATTTGTTGATATTTTATGATTCTTGGTTTCGATTTCCATGTTAAGACTGGATTCATCATGCCTGCTATGATTTTTAGTTGTGCACACATCATATTGTTCACCTCTAATTATATAAAAAACATAGAGTATGTACAATGACATGTAGTGACATGTAGGTGTCTATTTTACTCAATGATATGCTTGATTTATTAACCCATTCCAATCCTACCACAATGAAATTAAGAGAGATAAGGACACAAGAAGGAATATCAATAAATGAAATTAGAGACTTTAGAATGCACTCAAATTGTACCTTATTGTAACGATAAGTATTTGCAGCTACTTGGTCACTGATGAGCATCGAATCACACTGTGAAAAATTCCTTTCATTATGAGAATTTGATTGCACCTGCACTAATCCTATGTAGTAGTTCCTTCACTTTCCTATAGATATAATTTTAGAAACAATCCTACTCCTACAATTCTTCCCTATATGGATCATCTTTGTCCCCCCTATTGATAGTTATTTTTCAAGGCAACATAATAGAACTCTCCAATTGCGTCATCGCCTTTCAAAACAATGCTTGAGTATTTCTAGGTGATTGTCAAACCAATCTCTACTCAGGTCCATAGAATCCTTGATTTATCTCCATCACATAAACCTCTTTTTCATAATAAAATTATAAATCCCAGATTTGCATTCCTCATCCTCGACATACCAATTATTTACAGTGGAATAATTTATTATTGCTCCCTCGGTGCAATAGAGATCCACTATTGTGGCATGGAGATGATTGGTGTCATAAAATGGTGCAGTGCATCTTTCAATATATGTCACAAAACGCCTCTCACCTCACAGAACTCCTCTCATCTACAACAATAAGAGTCCTCTCAAAATATTTGGTCTCCATCTCATTCATCCTTAAATATGTGGATATTTCTATAGGTGACAAATTATGCTTGGGGATTTAATAGAAGGAGTTATCACTAAAAAAAAAATACATTGTAGCACAAAGTTATTAGCAGGAGGAGAAACCCTACCAAGCTACTTCCTAACTATATCAAGATATTCATGAATTACCTCTTATAACAAACAAAAGAAAACCTCGACTTCCTAGAGAGTCTACCTATGCATGGTAGCAATGAAAACACTTTCAAAAACAACATATACAACAACGTTGGTCAATCTCTTCTTCTAGTCAAGGGCATGCCCAATTTTTGAAAAGTATCAAGTAGGTCAGGGTACACCTCATCCAGGCTCCTCTTCTTCTTCTACTCTCTCTATTTAGGTTCAGAATAATAACAAAGGTCTTGGAAATTGATGGGTAGGTAAAAGTTATCAGACCATCTGGGTTCTTCCATTTTAATCATTGTCTTTAAACATTGAGTCTAAATTGCAAAAACCATTCAGATTCCTTCTTTTTAGCTAAAATTAACCTAAGCTTTGGAGAGTGGTAAGGTTTAATGGATCTAAGTATATTCTACTTAAAATATAGTAACATGGTTTAAAACTATAGGCATTGAGATCAAAATCTAAGCATGAAACAGAAAAGATTTTATGTTCATGATTACAAGAAATTTTAATTTCATGTAACAATGTTTGAGGAAGGTATAATATTTGCATCCTGCCAGAAAATTTGATTGCATCACTTGAGCCCTTTGAATTTGGGCATGGTAGATTCCATTACACAAATAATCAACTACTAAAAAAGGGTGAAAAGAAAAAAAAAGGTGAATTTTTTCATGCATTCTAACCCTAGAAAAGTTAGGGAGGAGCGAATTGCAATAAGGACATGAAAAATGCTTACTTGTGCATTTCCTTTTGATGAATTATTGGCTGCAACGAAGAGATGCATTATCATAATCATTAAACCCTCAACTCTAAACAACGTAAACTTTGAAACGAAGACTGATACTGTTACCCATTTCGTAGAGATATCAAAAAATTGACCCGATTTTGAAAAGGGGCGATGTAGAACACACATAATTTTTTTAGAGCATAGTTTTTGGCACTTTAAATAACATACGATTACCTGTTTCATAGGGTTAGTAAAAACGTGACCCGATTTAAAAAAGTGGTTAAGCAGAATACACTTCTTTTTGTTGGGAGCATATTTTTGACATTTTAAATTTTCTTATGTATCAAATATAAATATTTGTTTTTAAATATTAGTAATTTTCATGCTGATTTTGAAACGTATTGATGCAACAGCATACCTTTTTTTTTTAGAGGACTTATTTTTCACACTTTAAAATTTATTATGTCTAATTGT